>JANRGW010041868.1:13510-26952 GCA_024733675.1 Psilopsiagon aymara | reverse complement strand
CCCGCCGCCGGGGGCGAGCAGAGCCGCTGCCGGCGCCCCGTGGGGCCCCGCGCCGCTGCCTCGCCGGCAGCGGGGGCTGAGGGACGGAGCGGGGCGGGGAGCGGAGCTGTCCTCCCTTCGCCTCCCTCTCTCCCGCCCGGCCGCTTTCCGCCGGGCCCCGGGCGAAAGGGGGGCGAGAGGGCAGGGCTCCCCTCAGCGCCAGCGGAAGGGGCGGTTGGGCTTAGGCCGGGCCGTCGTGAGGGTGAGGGCGGCGGCGGCCGGGGGAGCCCCCGGGAGTTGCCGGCGCTGGGTAGCGCGGCTCGGCCGCTCCCGAAGCGGGGGACGGTTCCCCGGGCTCCCCGCAAAGTTTCCAGGGGAGTCCGCCGGCGGCGCCGGCGGGGAGGGAGCCCCGAGGAGGGGCGCGGCGCGCCGTTGACAGGCTGCCGGCTCCTAACGAGCCCGGTGCGGGGAGGGGGGGACCGGGGAGCCCCGCTGGCCTCGCCCCGCTCCCCCTCCGGTAAATAGGGAACGTCACGGGCAGATGTTGCGGAGCTCCGAGGGGGGGAAGCTTGCGGCTGCCCTTGTCACCCGGCGGGACGCGCCGAGCCGGGTGCTTGGGAGCACCCCCGGGCGAACTTAAAGCTCCCCGATGGGTGAAGCTGGAGGGGGTCCCGCTGGGCTCCGGGGGGGTTAGGTGGTATTCGGCCCCGGAGGAGGAGAGGGGAGAATCTCTGCTAGTGCCTCCCACCAGGTGTTCTGGCCAACTACCTGTAGTGGAATATGAAGGAGTGAGTGATGAAGTGTCCACGCTGTGCCCTGAAAGAAGTGAACATAAATATATCCAACAGAAAAGACCCAAAAAAACTTCCCGACCGCTTTGGCAAGGGGTGTGTGGGTGCAAACTCTGCTTTCCACACCCGGCAGGGGTTTTAAAACTTCACTGTAGTTGTCACAGGGCCGTTACTCATCCGGAGGGCTTCTGCCTCGAACTTTAAAGTTAATGCAGCCAAAGATGCCGATCAGAAATATATTAAATATGCAACATGAACTACAGAATATGTAGACTAAGACTGGGGGAATATTTTGATTTTCCCTAGAGTTTCAGTAGGTCTCAGTTTTCTCGGTATCAAAGCTTTCTTGTACTTTCAGTTTTAGATGCTTAAAGAGCTGTCAGGATGTAAAGAAGAACAGAGTCTTGTGGGTGTTCCAGCACTTGGGGCTCTCTGTTTGCCATGACAGGACAAACACCCTCCTTTAAACCCTCCTCTGTCCCTTGTTGCTGGGGGTGTCTTGCAGAGTGCATTGCTTGAACTGTGTTGTCCTCAAACTTCTCTTTTTTCCTTCACATTGTGCTAAGAGGTTGAGATGTAAGTCCCATGTTAAGCTTCCGATAGTCTTGTGTGGCACTGGAGCATTGTGTTGTCATAACTGCCCTCAAGAGTTTTCTCTGCACAGTAGCCGTCTTGGGTTTATTTGATACCTTCATAAGCAAAACTGACTCAAGTGGCATTAAAAGAGATGAGAGCTAGGGAATAAAGTTGGTTTTTTTTGATGCTTATGAAGATGGCAGGGTGGTGGCCAAGGCACAGTGCTGAAAGGTACGATTTCAGTATGAAAATCAACAGTTTATTGATCTCGGGAGCTTTGAAACCTGAAGCCTGTCCATCACAGAGCCTCTGGGTACATATACACATGAGCGTAGTGAAGAGGCCTGTCCTTTTCCTCTGCAGCTTTACAGGTGGAGCTTTCGTAGAAGTGTATTTGTGTTTGTGTGTCACCCCGGCCTTCTTTATTGAGCTATTTCTGGAGCCTGCTTCTTGAAAACGGGTAGAAAGAAATTACAGTTTTATTCTTTAAGTGCTGTTGCTGCCTCAGGGAGCCGAAGGGTAAACGCCAAACGGAGTTCTTTCTTTTCAATTTCACTTTGCTGCTCAGGATGTGCAGTGCTGCTTGCAAGCTGGCGCTGCAGGATGGTAGCACTGCACTGTGAAAAGCTGTTGAGGCTTTTTTTGGTAGCTATAAGGGCTTGGCAGTTTACATAAGTGAAGCAGTTACTTCATAAATTCATACTTTGATGACTTATATATATATATATTTTTCCTCTAGGCTGTACAAAGAAAAAGAGGTGTGTGGGTGTGTCCTGCTCTGTCAGGAGGGAGAGGGAAGGACAAGGGGGCACAAAATTTCTCTTTAGAGCTGTAGCTGTTACACACCGTTTTTCCAGTAGTACAGCTCGAATATTAGGTACTGGATGAGGTGAGTGCTCCGTGGAAAAATGTGGCTAATGGAAAGCTGTTACATCTTAGAAATACCCACTGCACCCAGCTGCACAGGAGTACATCCCCAGAAAACGTGCTCTGAAATTCCTCCTTCTTTTGCGAGTTGGTGACTGAGGGAGGGTTTGTGATTAGGGCTCTGCTATGTGAAGAATGAACAGCAAATTCCTGGGATTATTTTGGTTTTCTTAGGTAAAGTCTTTTTGCTGTTTCTCCTTTGATTAATTAGCAAATGGCATTGATTTGAGCTGTAGTGACCTTTAAACACTAAAGTCAAAGCAGAGCAGCAGCTCACCTGCCTTGCCAAATAAAGTCTGTCAGAGAAATTGGAGTTCCTAAAACTTTCTTGCCTTCCTGTGTAAAGAACCTTGGGGTTATGTGTAAGTAATGGACACACATGTAAACTGGGGAGTGTGATATGGTGGGGGGTGGTGCCAAATGAGTGAGTAAAGTTAAGTTCTTGCTTCCTTCAGAAAAGCAGTGGTCATTCTTCCTTACCATAGTTTCCTACAGTTCTAAAGCATGAAATAGCGTTTCCTGTAACATATTTTTGTACCACAATCAAGAGTATTTCAGTCTCTTGCTCTGTTTGAGAATGTTTGTCCTATCGGAAGGAAAATAATCAGATAAGCTCAAATATACTTTGCAGATCCCAGGCTGAAGGGTACTGGATTCTTTGGTACTCTCGAAGGTCTGGATAAATCAAACCAGTATGTTTTCACTTCTGTTAATGAAACAAGGTAGCTGAAAAGTCTCTTTGCCTGTGAAGTACTTCTCTGACTCTATAGGCTGAGGGTTATGTGAATTTTCCTGATCTTAATTACTATTCCTGTATAATTGCATACAGATTCTAATTTATCTCAAGGTAAGCTATTTAAAGCTCTTTCTAATTGGAAGGAGTATACTTGAGTGATTAAATCTTTCCTTCAATATTTCTTACATCTCTTTAAATTGGTTATTAGATTGTTGTGATCTTTGCCTTCTCCTGGAGTCTTTTGGAAATCATTACACAGTTTGCAATAATCAATTCAATTATACATGGATCAAAGAATGAAAAAGAAAAGCTTATGTTCTAGTATTGTCATTCTTGATACTGTCCTAAGAAGCTGGTTTGGAAAGCACATGCTGGGAGGTTTTCTCCTTTGTTCTCTCTCCTTTTAAGAAAGTGCCTTTGGGGATTGAAGAGATCCCTGGTGTGTTTCTTGTTAGACACAATTTATACTTAAAAAAAGTGAGCCAAGAGTTTGAATGAAAATTCATAATAGCGTTTCCACACAATGGTGATGAAAACAACCCATTTAAAAGTGCTCAGCTGGGAAATACCCCTCCCCTCAATACAGGGAAGCAGCTTTTTGAGGGGGAGAGGCTGGTGGCAGGGCTTTCAGGTGGTGGTGCTGGCGATAGTGACAAATGGATCTCTGGTATGGAGATGTGGTTGTGTTAAATTGCATCGTCAATGCCAATAAGTGTAAGCTGCCTATTCCAGTGCTCAATTAAAATTTCACTCTTCTGTATTATGAGCTATTTTTGTTTAATCCTTTTATAAATTGCTGGGGTTGTGTATGTCTGTGATTAAAGTCAATATAATCCACTTGTCATTGTTATCTGAGTCCATGGATTACGTTATTTTTCATGCCTGTAATTTGCTGTATGTCACTATAATTGTATTTTTAACTGTATTTTGGTCTAGGTATCGTGTTTTTTTGAGCTTTTGGTCTCCAACACTGGAATTGCAGATATCAGATGAATAAAATTGGCAGCTGTGCATCACTGCTGAACTGTCAAAGCCCCAATCCATGGCACTTCTTTATTGCCAATAAAATCCAGATTGCACACTGCATACGTGTAAATATAGTGTCCATGCACTTGTGGTATAAACCCCTCACGAATGTTAGGGGCCATGCTGGAAGGTGTTTGCAGCCCTGTGCAAGTGGAATTCTTACTCCTTGTCACTTGTGAGAAGGAAGAAAAGAGCTGGTAGTTTGTAGTAGTTATTTTTAATGGATTTACAGTTCATTTCTCTTTTGGTTATAAATGTATTTAGAAATTGCAGTTGAAAGGCTTGGAAGTGAAGAGGTGGGTAGAAGATGCATCTTATTTAGCTTTATTCTGTGAGAATAGGGAAAAGTGTTACCCTGGGGAGGGGAAGGGCTCAGAACTGCTTGGCCATTGATAAGAAGGTTTATGGGTCAGGCACACAAGACAAATATTTAAAACCATGAAGCAGGGTGAGGACAATTAAGATACGTCCAGATACTGAAGTCATTTATGGGAATGTAGATGACTGCTGTGGTCTATACTCTGATCTGCATTCATACAGAGCACAGAGGTAAGTGCAGGCTTGTCTCTAATGTGTTTGGCGTGGTCGATTTTAGTTCCTATAGTCCATTCTGATAGAAATCAACATCTGATCATTTTCCTCTTTAGTTCCATTGTAGTGAAAACCCAGCAGAACTTCCAGACACTTGAGGCTCGAGTGCTGCCTGTGCCTGTTTGGAGGTACCCCCCCCTCCCCAGTCCTCTCTGGGCTTCCAAGTGCTCAACTGCTGTGTTTCTCCAAAGCCTCTCCTGTAAACTTTATTGTAGTAATGCTTATGAGTGAGTTCAGAGCTGAACCCCAGAGTTAGTTGGAACTCCATCAAAGTGGGGCTCCTTGGTCTCAGCTGAAACTTGAATTTGAAGTAATAGTGCCTGTTTTGAAAGGTTTTGAAAAGGTTACTTTGTGAGGCCTTGGGATCACCCAGTTCCAGAGGCTGGGAAATGGATTGCATCTCTTGCAGATTTTCTCTTACATGATGGTGGTGTTTGGCCCTTTGGCTCCACAAGGAAAAGACTTTTACCTGCAAACCTGAGGGTGTCTTAGAAATGTCTGTTTGCTTTTGCCACTGCGCTTCCTCTGAACTTTTGCTTTGATGAAAGATGTTACAGGTGCCCTTCTAATGGAAGACTCTGCTTTCTCCCCTCCATGAGAAGTAGTAAAAGCCTTCTGAAAGCCAGGATTTCAGTGAAGGATGCAAGCGTGGGTTTTACATTAAAAATTTGTCGATATATATCCTATGTGTCTTTTGCAGTCCAGCTGCCTCTGCTTGTGCTGTCCCCTGTAAGTGGGAATTTCACCCCTGGTTACACACAGATGTGCCTGTAAGAATCACAGAGAAGTGTTTGTCCTCTTCTTACGGGGGAGAGAAGGGGAAATTTATGGTTTGGGTGCTGGCTGTGACGCACGCTTGGGCAGCTGAATTTCAGAACCCTCTTGATCGAGCTTGCCTATAGATTGTCTCATGGCTCTGTCACTGTTCCAGTTCTGTGCAGACCAATAAATGCTCAGAGTGTTGGTTTGGGCTTTTTAAAATGAACAAGTTTGGATTTTATGATGCAGAAATTGCATGCAGTACCTTCAGTTGTTCATGAAAATAAATGCCTTTCTTAAAAGTAGATTCTTTTAGTAGTTTAAGGAGAGGGTGAGAAGAAAGGAGCTCCAGAGGCTTACAAAAATGTGCTTATTTCTGTAATTTTACTCAATGCTGTCAAAGCCATTTTGAACAAGTAGTCACTGCCACAAAATGTGTCTATTTCAAAGTAAATTGGAAGTTTGGGGGCTCCAGCAAGAAGTCAAAGGTGTTAAACCTTTAAAAATGGAGAACATATGGAATTGAGGACGGAAGATGTTAGCTTATTGCCCAAGTTTTCTGTGGCAGCCAGAATCGAATGAAACCAGGTAACATTATGTTACTGTTCTCTGCATGCTGTGGTGCAGAGCTGATTGTCATTTCCTTTTTTACTGTTTTGCTGAGACGCCTGTGTCTGTTGCAGCTGTATTGATCCAGGAGTTTGTTAGCAATTTGCTTAATCCTATTCTCCTGTTGGGATTAGGGATGGCAATAGAGGTACTGCCATGTCTCTACTGGTATATTCTTTCCCTTAACCTATACTGGAGGGATAGCAGAGTGTTCTGTAAGCAAGCATTGTATCCAAGACTAAGAGAGCAGGAATTAGCAGAAGGTGGATATTATGGGGCTTGCTTATAGTATGTGAAACACAGAAACATGAAGCTAGTATACAGTTAGACCAAACGTCAACCTTAGCTTGACCTTTATGTCAATAGGAGTTGATATACAAGAGATTTATATAGGAAGTGGCATGATAATGAGTGGAGGAGGAAAAGGAGCTTTTAAAACCATTGCTTGGTAAAGGTGAAGTCCTAAGCTCTGCAGCAGAGCAGAGACTGTGGGTATGCTAGAGTTTATTTAGCATAGAGGACAGAAAGATGAGTGTTACTGTCTTTCTGTGCATCTCTGAAGATTGCTCTGTAGTGAACTTCCCTTGTTTTGTTTAGGAAATGGTAATGAGCTTTCTGGATGCATTCTAATAAACATGTATGAGTTCTGCTTCCTCTCTGCTTCTGCCAGGACTGCATGGGCTGTAGGTAATGCTTCAGTTGCCAGTTTCCATCCTAGAGTTACTAACAGCAGGAGGGGGTAAGAAAGGGAGATTTTCAATCTCTACCCTGCTTTGGGGCTGATACACAGTCAATAACTTTCCCACAACAGTAAGCTGTGAAGCATCCCCTTGTCTCCTGTAGATGTTTTCTTGCCTGTGCTTTGCATGTTTATAGTGTCTACCAGGAGTGTTTTTTCCCCAGTTTCCAACCCAGATATAGTTTGTCAGGCTGAATTCTTCAAACCAAGGGTTCAGTAGCACTCTCCTGTCAGCTTTCCTTGCTGTTATTTTCAGTTTGACACCTGGTTGCTCCCTTGATCCTGACCATGGATTATTTGGTGATTTTGGTTGGAAGGGGCTTTGGGAGCTCTATAGTCCAACCTCCTGCTCAAGACAGGATCAGCAATGAGGTCAGAACAGGTAGCTCAGGTCTTTATCCAGTCTGGTCCTTAAAACCTCTGAGGATGGCACTGCACAGCCTCTCTGGACAACCTGTTCCGCAGCTTAACTGTTCTCACAGTGAAAACAGTTTGTTTATCTATCTATTTATTTATTTACTTTAGGCTCTTACTTCATCTTGTGCCTGTTTTCTTCATGACCTCCTTTACATGTTAGAAAGTTGCCATTAGGCTCCTCCAAAGCCTGCTCTTCACCCTTGTATAAGCTCTGTTCCCCCAGCCTACTGCCAGATCATCTTGCTGTACCTCCCATCTTTGACACTAAGATATCAGCAGCTCGTTTGGGGATGGGATTTGAGCAAATGAGTCCATGGCGAAGATGTAGTTCTCCTGTGGTTTTATGTTATGCATAAATGCATAAAAAATGCATAAAAAGATGCATAAAAAAATACTCAGAAATGTGCAAAAGTATTTCCTGAGACTGTGAACTGGTATCAGTGTAAAAAGTGGAGGTTGCTTTGAAAAGATTCGATTTCAAAAGCAGGGAGATGATGGCAGATGACAGGCAGCAGGTAGCATCTCTTCACCAGGAGGCTCCATTTTGCAAATTGGTGTACCAAGCTTTCCCACTCTTTCCTCCCCTCCCATAAAACATGTGGTTACAAAGCAGATGGAAAACTGAGCTCAGGCTCCTTACTGCTTGGTTGCAGCATTGCCTTCACTTCCTGAAGCAGCATTTTTTGTGGCCACAGCCATTCGAATGTGCAAACATATGTGATAAGTGTTCTCAGAAGTGTGTGTTGGGCAGGAGTTAAGTCAGACTCTTTGGGAAGAGCTGAGATTAGAGGCCTGGTTTTCTAAGCTAGGTTTATACTAAGAAAAAACCCCACCCACTTCTCTTCCAAAAAGCTGGCTAAATATGAAACTACAGCACACTTTAGGTACGCTGGAATGTCACATTGAAGCTGTAGGGGTTTATATTCGTGGTGGTTCTTCCAGTGGGCGCACGCTCAAGCAGCCAGCCAGAATTGTGGCTTTACCTTTCTGTACTCTGCAACTCATTGAGCAGCCGTAGGATCTGTCCTCTGCAGCGTTTTCAGAGCATGTGGTTTGCAGTAGGGTGCCTTAGGTCCATCAGATTTCAGCCTTGGCCCTCTTGACCGTGTGTTTGCTTGATGCTGCTACTTGAGGCTCACAAAGGGGAGCAGATTGGTAGCTGAGCCAAACCACAGAGTTCAGCAAAATAATTCCTCCTGGTTGCTTCTGGGATTAAAATTGGCTCTGTGTATCTCTGCAGGATGACTGGTAGTCCTGAGAGTCCCTTCACTGGTCTAGTCTAACCTTGGTCCTTCTGCATTCCTGTGGTCTGATCAGTCTACACAAGGTTCCTCTGGCTTTTCTGCATGTGGCAGTGCCAGAGCTTACTCCTGAGAAAGTGTATCTGCCTTCTAAAGGAGAGTGTCTCTGTGTATTCGCTGCATAAGCAGATCCCTTACTTCTGCTTACGTGAAGAAATTTACTGTCTCTTAAAGTGGGACAGACAGTTGAGAATCGTTCTGAGCTGAAACGCCTTCCTTACCTTCATTGAGAGTGTTCTCCAAGATGTTCCTCCTGCCCCCTTTGTAGAGCAGGATCTGGACTTAAAAAGGCCACTCTGTTCAGCATTTCAACTGAAAACACCATTAGTTAGTGCACAGCATAGCGTATATAGGATGGAAATAGCAGTGAGCCCGGTTTTGCTTGGCAGTTTAGCATAGGTGCAGCTCGCTTACTTGTTTATTAAAAAGCAGAGGCCAAATCCAATAAGGATAATGTGTTTGGTTGAGGTTAAATCTGTAATCTGAGCTGCAGGAGTGCGTTCTATAAAGTTGTGTGGATGAGAATGTTTTCTGATACGTTCATTCCTCGTCCTGTTTCCTGAGACTCCCTTGACAAAATGATCTCACTTTTGTGCAGATGTTGTATCTTGTTTCTCTGGTGCAAAATAAGAGGCTTTGAAACAGTCCAAGTATTTGTGTAGGTTTGGAGTTTATTGAAAACTGGGCTACAGCTCTGCTCAGGCTGTCTATGGGGTTGTTACTGCACCTATAAATGTACTGCACCAAAATGAATAATGCTGAAGCTTCAGCAGCCGTACAGAAGCAAAGCTGTTCTTTTTCCTAGGTTCTGGGTTGATTTAGCAGTATCTTGTCAGTAAATGTGCTGAGGCTGCTTGATGGCAGGGCTTCACATTATTTTAATCAAGCATCAGAACTGTTGTCGGTTTGAATCACAAGGAGTTTAGATAATATTTTTCTAAAGGGTGTACACCCGGGTTTTCATTCAGTTACTTTAACCTTTTTTGTGTTAAAATTTGACTGTTTTCAGTTGAGAAGTACCATTTTTATTAGAGGCTTTTGACATGGCTTGGGTTTTCTGAGGAAATGGCTAAAAATAAGCATGCATTATACACTGAATCATAAGAATGTAAAAGTAGCTGTGCTGGTTCAGGCCAAGGGTCCATCTGGCCCGGTATTGTCTCCTACAGCTTCCAGAAGTCAGTGCACAGGGAAAAGCAAAACCAGGACAAAATATGAGAAATAGCTGTCACCTCCCTGCAATATTCTCCTGGTCTTTAGCTATTTTCAGCTCAATCCTCTGAACCCATTGGGGGTTCAGGTGGGGGCTACTGGCTGGACAAGTGTAATAAATCTTATTTTCTGAGTGTTTGCCCAGGTTCTTCCTGAACTTCTTTTTGTTCCCAGTGTTTTAGTAGGGATTTCTGTTCTGCTGCTTGCTGTGTGGGGAGCCTTCTCATTTTCTCTTGAGCCTGGTTCCAGTGACCTTCATCCACTGGTTGCTATATTGTGTAATGAAAGAGATGGTACAGTTGATCCCTGTCTGGTCTCCTTGCGCTGTTCATGGCTTTCTAGACTGCTGTCACATCTGTCCCCAGGTTTTAGGCTGAAAAGTCTTAGCTTTTGTTGGTCTTTAATTCTGGAAGTGATGCTTATGGACATTGCCACTTCTAAGAGATCTTTCATTTTTCTCTTTTTTCTTTTACTTTTCTTTTTAGATGAGACCACCAAACCCACCCGCACTTTGAGCTCCAGGTGAACCAGAGATTGATATAGTGTAGAAGGCTCTCTCATTTGCTCTCTGGTCCTTTCCTAATGATTTCTAACAATGATATGTGTGTTCGACTGCTACCGAGCTGATGTTTTCACATGTCTGTTTATCTTGGGCCCAGGAGCTCGCTCTAGTGTGGTAAAGGTCAGCCCAGAGCCCATCTCTTTACATGTAAAGCTGGGTCTGTCTGGGCTGCTTTTCCCCATAGGCATCGCTTTGTGTTTATGTACATTGAATTGCTCTGTCACTGAGGCCTTTCAGTCATTCTTCAGTTTGCAGCCACATCATATTGTCAGCAACTTTGTCACCCCACTGATCACTTCATTTTCTAGGTCGTTAACGAATAGGTTAAGCTCTGTGTGCCAGCCTGGCCCTTGCAGAACTCCATGCGTGACCTTCCTCTATTGTTTAGTCTTGGAACAACTGGGACATGCTGGTAATAGAAGAACTTTGAATAGCCAGCTAAAGATCTATGGTTTTTCTTTAAAGAAAATGTTATTAATTCTGCAAGAATAGCCAGCTTGTGCGTGCGGACTGGATTTGCATGGCTTCCTTTGACCTGTACTATTCTGTTGTTTTTAAACATATGTAGAACTCTGAGGTGGTGCCAAGCTGTTTTAAGGGGAAGCAGAGATGTGTTGAAACTTGTTTCCTATGTTCAGTTGACTAGAAAAGGGGTTTTTTTTTTTCCGAATGTGCCTTTGTTTTTCAGAGTATGTTCGCACAGATTAGCAAAGGGCTTGAGCTAAATATTAGTTGACTAACTGCATTGACTCCTTTATTCCTCAGGCCTGTGCATGACTGATGTCTTGATGCCTCTGTTTTTATTTTCTCCCTGGTACTAGACTGTCCTTTGCTTTTGACATAGAGGCCGTGCAAGGCTGTGAAGTAATACAGTGCTTGCAACATCCTTACCTGGAAGTAGAAGCTTGATTTTATCTGGTGAGTGTATGAGGAGGCAAAAGAGTGAAGACACTTCGTACTAAAATGTTAGGGCTGAAACCCAGGAAATGGTTTGTTTTGTCATGAGATCCTAAATAATTCCCCCTCTGCTCCCCCCATGCTATTGACCTGTATGTGTACAAAGGGACAGGCAGAGTATAAATTCATGACCATGTGAGAGCCATTCAGATGACATTAATGAGCTGCAAAAGGCTTGTTTATATGCAAATTCCTATTCAGAGTGGGATTTGGATGAGTGCGGTTAATGAGGTGGGGCAAGAGTTTGGTCAGTGAAGATGAAAAGGAGCAGTGAGTGGGGCATCCTTCTTCCTATGCCCCGCAAGGCAGTGTGTATGAAGCCGACACTGCAGAAACACTGCACACTCTCTGTTTTCACTTGGTAAGGATATCCGTGGAAGTTCTAACTTTGATATCAAAGTTTTCTTAGGCAGCTCTTTTCAATTCTGGTTGTTCTTGTGGCAGAAGCCAAGTTAAATGCAATATCGGTTTTGGAGTTTACTTGCAATAGTTTTTATGTATTTTTAATCTTAGGTGTGGCTGAAACTTGGCTCATAAAAACCTTAATTCCATCAAGCAGTTTTTTTCCATGCAGAGCAGAGGTTATTGTGTGAATAGATTAATTGAATTCAGTCTTACTTTGATGGTAAAAATACAGTGCTTGAAGGATGATGTGGCGGGGAGGGGGGCAGTGTGTCACATTGATGGCACTGGGAAATGAAATACCCTTCTTCCTTATGAGCAAATATCCTTAGTATCTCTCCTTAACATGTACCAGTGTGACCGGGAAAGAAATGTTTCTATAGGCTTTGTCTGTACTCTGTGTGGGCCAGGCAAATATTGCATAGAGAATGTACTCTTAGGTTTCTAATGCACTGCTGAGTGTTTTGTCCTGGGATTAGTCATTGCGAGCTAATGGGTTCTTAAGCACTGCCTGCTTGTCATTCAGCCTAGAGGTACAGCTAATACATGCAAAAATACCATTTTCTGATTTGGGCTGCCCTGGAAGATAGAAGGGCAGAGTAGCCCAGGTTCTGAGGGGTGAAGTGGGATTAGGATCAGCTTTGTCAGGAGTCTGGGCCTTGCTTAAGATGCATCTTCTCAGTCTGTGGCTGCATGTTGTCATTTGAAACTGTTTTCTTTATCCCCTTTTGAATGCCGAAGAAAAGCAGGAAGGTCTGCTTCCTCTGCTATTATTCTGTCATCTTTTTGCATTTCTGCATAGTGGGAAGAAACCAGTCGTTGTGGGTGATATGAAAAACTGAGCTTCCTGCTTTCCCTTTCTTTGTCTCCATGGCTCTTTTAGATGGCTTCCCCAGGATACGCAGCCAGTGTTTGGCACCGCTGCCACCCTGTTGCTCTCTTTCCAAGCTGTGCTGGTAGTTGGAATGGAATCAGTGTGATTCTTGACAGTCTTACTGATGCCTTAGTGTTGTGAGTAGCAGCCAGAGGAGTCATCCATGTCTCATTAACTTGACTGACCTAGGATCCTGAATCCACCTCAGTGGGAACTAGGCTGAGTATTGATGTAGTAGGGTTTTTGAAATGGGAAATGAACTTCTGACTGCCAGTATTTTCACCTGAGTTTGGACAAGTGTCATAGAAAGTTTGTTTTTTCATTCAGCTCCTGATTTCTATAATAATAAAAGTATTCTGGCACTTTAAAATTGACCTGTCTCTATATGTGATACAAATACTAATTCTAGGTCATATTGTTGTGTGCAATAAATAAATACTTTAAGTTCTTAATGCATCTGTACAGTTAGGAATAAATTAGGCTTTAGTGTACATTTTAACTGCTCTATAAATAGTCAGACCTATAATTTGTGTTCCCTATTGTGCTGTGACAGACAATAGCTCTTCAGTTTGAAAAACTGACTTTTCTTGAATTACTGGTGGCCACATGTGGTTCACACATAGTTTTCGTGCTGGCAGTTCACTGTTACGTGGCTACTCTTTATTCTAGATACTGTGTTGGCAGAGAAGATGGGCTAGGATGGGTAAGAGTGATTCTACTATGTGGTGTTCTGATCTGGTTGCGTAGACCTATGTGTTCCTAGAGTAGTCCTGGGTAGTCATATTCCTGTCCAACTCTGCCCAAGTTTCTGAGGTTTGTAGTATGTGTTTTAAAATCCTTTGCCTTTTTGGAATGGCTCTATGACTAGATATGTTGTATGTCTGTCATGGGTTCAGCAGTAGCAATCATTTTTCTCCTTCTTAGTATTTGGTGCAGCACTGTGTTTTTAACTTGTGGCCTGAGAACAGCGCTGATAACACCAAT
>JANRGW010041868.1:0-13410 GCA_024733675.1 Psilopsiagon aymara | reverse complement strand
CAGGAGCAGAGGGAAGAAAAAGGGGGAAGTGAGTGAACAAACTGCGTGGCTGATTTATGGCTTAAACCACGACAATGTCTTACTTGTAGTTCTTGATTCCTTCCTTTGTCTTTTCCTTCAGATCTGAAAAATACTCTCATGTACAAAATGTGAGATTGGAAGGGACCTTCCAAGGTTCTGTAGCCTAATAGTTCCCTGCAAATACACTTGGTTGGCTGTAGCTACATGAAGAGCTGTCTGTAGTGATGGTCAGGTTCCTCTCCTGAACCATCAGCTACGTAATGAGAAGAACACATGAGAAATCTAAGTTCTTCTCCAATTTTGAGTGCTTTGTGTTTAATAACTTTGAATTTCATGTGCAGTCATGTCTTAACTTGATGAAAGCAGTCATGGACTGGAAGAGTCATGCTTCTTGGTCTTAAGCTTTTAGGCTGGTGCCTAAAAACCTGAGCCTGTTGGTTCACAGGTGGATGCTTCTATAAAATACAAAGGGTTGTAAGTCTTCTTAGACCAGTTGATATGGTTGAAAATACCAGATGTGAAAATTCTGTCTCTAAATATAATAAAAAGTATTACTTTCCCTCAAACCTTCCCTCTTTTTTATCTTTTTGTTTATGGCCACTGCAATGTTGATAGATAAAATGTGGGAAGCAGGGAACTGGCTCACAGGTAAATGGTGATGCTTGAACAAGAAAACATTCAAGAGCTAAGGAGCAGAGAAATGACTTTTGGTCCTGGTTTGGTCTCCAGCAAACATCTAGGACAGTCTTTCTCTAGGAAGGACTAGGGCTAAGCAAGGAGTGTGAAAAGAACTTGGAACATCAAGTCTGCTTTGTAACAATGGCTTTGTTTAAGAAATAAGTAGGGGAAAGGCAAGAGAATGGGTGCCTCCTCCTGAAGGAGGAGGAAGACGAGCAAAGAAAATGCTTCTGCCTTCACTGTGTGAAGTCTCAGAGCTGCACTAAAGGTGTGAATTTGAAGGGCTTCACTAGAACATGCTTGAAATCAATACGTCCTCGAAGTAGAGGCCAACTTGAGATCATCTGTGCTGTGAGAACATTGATCTATGTAACTTGGGGCAACCTCCCCAGAACAAGTGAGCAGTCACTTCACTCGTGTGGTGCCTCTGCCTGATACTCTGAGGAACAGTGATGTCAAAAGAAAACCTTCATCTTGATGCCTTACTACTATCTGACTACTTAAAAAGAAGTGTGTATTTTGGCTTCCTGATGTGATTTCTATACATGAATTCCCTGTGAAATAAGGCAGTGATGTGCAGAATGACTAGGTTGGGGATTTTTAAGACTATACAGATGTCATTGTGTTTGATGGACTGTTTCTTCTCAGCTTATTGACACGGTGGGAACTCTTGGCTCCATTACTTACTTCTCTGGTAACAATTCAGACTGATTGCCAGTACTAATAAATTATTATTCTCAGTGGACCAGGATTAGGAGGGAATAGGGTCTTGGCCAGTGTATTTCGTAGGTATTTGTGGTCAGCAGATTTATTTCATTTGTGTTCTGTTTCTTCCTTGGGAAGGGGAAATCTTTTAGTGATAAATGATTATTTTCCAGACCTGATGTTTTATCTGATCTCTTAATTTTCCTGTTCTTCTCCCTCCCTTCCGCCTTTCCTTCCTCCCCACTTTTTATTCTAGAGGTTATTAACTATTGGTGCAGTCTTTTTGTGTCTTCCTGTGGTTACAGATAAAAGCATCGCCAAACATTCTCGTGCATCTTGTGAACTCTGTAGATGGCTCCTGTTTGTGTGATGGAGCTCAGTGTGTTGAAATCACTCTTTTTAGGTATAATTCACAAAGTCTGGCAATACATTTTTCAGAATCAAATTTTGTGGGATGGGTTGCTTCAAAGCCTGAAAGAAAGCATTAAGTTTATCACATGCCATTTTGGCTTTATTTTGTGTAGAATTGTGAGCAGAGAATTCCAGTTGTCCCTCTCTCGGGGAATGAATATAGCAGTGGGTTACTTTTAAGGGGAATGAGATTCAATTACATCCTGGCTTCAGCCTGCAAGCCAGAATCCCAATTTAGTGTGATTGTTAATTAAAATATTTTGAGATAGCAGAAGAATAGTCAGTGGTGATGTTGTGTGTCAACTGTGCTCCTAGAAAATGGGACAAATGAGAGCAAAAAAGTGGCTAGTTGGTCTAGAAGTGTTTTGATTATATTTGACTGTATGGTCTTGTATCCTGAAGTGTTACCTCAGTTGAAGTCAGTTCAGTGGCCCAAGTTTGTGTATAGTGGACAACTGGCTCTTCAGCACTGGGTGATAACTTATGGCATATGGACAGTACATCACTTTGCAGTTCTGTAAGGTACAGAAGTGAAAAGATATTTAACTCTTGGATGCAAATATGTATATATTATGGTAATAATTTGTTTTAATGAAGTGATGCTTAAGTTGGCAAACACATCCGAAAAAAAAATATCTGCTGATGCAGTAGAGATTTAAATAGCTTGCAAGCCAACATCAAACCCTGGATGTAAGGGCTTGAAATTGTATGTCTTGCTGTTAAGAGGTTGTGGAAGCTGCCTCTTTATCCATGTTGCTATGTGAGTACATTTGTTGAATTCCAGGTACATTCTTCTCCAGCTTTCTTTCGAAATTGACTTCCAAAAGCTACATGTGCCTCATGCAGGTATTTTAGATATTCAGAAAGTAACTAGAGCTTCATTCTTAGTGTTGTCCTGGGAAAGAATGGCAGAACAGATTCTCATGGAGTCCCTGTGTATAATCTCTGTATGCAACCGTTGCTTTAGTTTAGTTGTGTATTTTAAAATGTTTTCTTCTTAAAATCACTTTGGAAGGGGAAGCTCCTGTGAGGCTTTCAGAAACTGAGACTTCATGGTCCTATTTTGTCTTCTTTTTATGCAAAGAGACAATGTTTCAGACTACTATGGAATCCTGTATAAGTTGTTCTGTTTCGATTGCACCGATGTAGAGCTTTTGTGTTATTTGTCAGAGATATTATAACAGGGCATGCTGTGTTTAGCAGGCTCCTTGGGCAGCTGTGTGTGCGGCTGGCTTGGGCTCTGCCGAAGCTTATTGCATAGGAATTAGCTCTTCTGTCAGCCAGTTGAAAGGCTTAGTTAAGGATAAGAACATTCTTAATAAAAAGTAAATTTGTCTGGCAATGACCCTCTCCCAAATAGCTGAGAAGAATTGTCTTTGTTATTGGCCTTAGATGTGAGCTGTTGCCTTCAGAGAGGCACATTGTTTTCTGTCCAGAGATGTCTGAACTGGTATTTCTGCAATTACTTGTCGTGAAAGTCATGCTAGCGCATAGCTCTGTAAAACTAATTCCCATCTGCACAGATAAATACACGAGGGAAAATTAAGTTTGAGTGGGGTTGAAAAAAACCTGGAGTCTCCAAGAACTGAAATGAAGATTACTACTGTGTCAGCAACCTTATTTAATACCAAAAGTAATAATGTAGTTCACCTAGTGAATAAAATCTCCTGAGAATGGTAAAACTTCGTTACGGATTAAGATAAAATGTGACTTACTTTAAATCAAACACAATTTAGACATGACTAAAGGCTTGGCAGACTCCTCTCCCAACAAACGGAGCTCGTGCAGTTTAAGCCAGTCCCTGGCCCAGCTGCCCTCCCCCCTGGCTGCAGCAGTGGTACTGTGCAGTGGGAGGCAGGGCAGGACGCAGTGTGGTTGGCAAGCCATCGTATGAAAACCTGGCAGATCCCACCGTGATTTCAGTGTTCAGGCACTGGGGTGGCATTTGGGTACGTGGGCACGCAGTCTGTTCTGCTCAGCCTCTCTTCCAGAGGAAATAACCTCTAGGAAAAGGGGGGTCTAGAAGGGCAATTGCCTGTGCTGACTGGTGAGGTTGTATGTGTCAGAGCTTTTAACTTGAAGATATTGCACATATATGATAGCATAGTAAAATACCACAGGCGTCTGTAAAAAGCATAAGACAATTTTTAACACATGGGGATTATATTAAACATTCCAACCTCTGCCTGTTGTTCCTAGCAGGCAGTTCAGTGGGGCTAGAGCTGGCTCACTGTTTTCTTTTGCAGTATACTCTCACTCTTCAGTCAGTTGTGTTACTTTTATTACTGTGGTTTTCTTGTCCCCAGTAAGAACTTGATAGTGTCACTGGTGCAGGGTTAGATGGAGGCTTCTGAAATGTGGGCTGGAGGGAGAGCTTAATTAGTGTTCATGTTTGAAGCAGCATTGCTGACTTTACTAAAACGTAGTAAATTTAAGGGTAGTCAGCTTTTCCCAGCACAACAGATACAAGCAAGCCGAAAGCAGGTATGAAATATGCTCCTTATTCTTGTTAATGTGTGGAATTAAAAGTTAAGTGGTTATAGTATACTTGGTGAGATGTTACATGAGCTGAATATGGAAGGATGGTGATAGGGAACTGCAGGACCTCCTGTCCAGGAGCCCTATAGACTGAATACTACTACACTTCTTAGGTGATCTCTTCATCACCAGAGATTCCTGGTGTTAGCAGGCACTTGAGTCTGAGCTTCATCATTCAGGTTTGAGGGTCATAATATTCCTATTAACAGATACACAACTATATCATTTGCAAGGAAATATATTGTTTGTGAGCATGCTAAAGTAAATAACACCTGATTACTTCAGCTTTATAGTATATCTCTACTAGCATGGAGAAATACATTCCCTGGTGAAAATCATGACTACAGTTGTTTGACCTTAAAGAAGCTCATATCCGTGGAGATACCAAGGTGGAGATACCAAGAGCAGGCCAGGCTATTTTTGGCATTTACAATTTACGGACATCATTTTGATGCCACATTTTAAACCCATTTTTATTGCCAGCTGGACGAATGCATAGATTCGGTCCTACAATTGCAGCATGTTCTTTATGAGCACTGATATACTGTGTAAATAGAAGGTTTCTTTGATTAAGAAATATTGCCTTGTGTATATAACAAGGCAAATAACACCTGTACCTGCCATTGTTTTGTACCTATTCTTTTCATGCTGCCCTACTTGGCAAACCATGGTACATACCGCTCCAGGAGACAGATGAGTTTTTCATGATGAGAGCCAATAACCCCCTTAAAGGTTGCACCGTGCTGTATATTTACGACTGTTGTTCTGTGCTTTTGCCTCCCCCTTGGTTTGAATTACGGTGACTTCAACCTTTGAGTGTTTTGGTTGCAGGAGACAAACGCAGGAAGTTACAGCCTGTCATTGGGGCGCTGGAGCTTCCATGAATTGGGCCTTTCACTCTCTCCTGCAGGTTTTCAGGGGGCTGATTCCAGTTTTTATAGCTTAGCCTTGAGAGCTTCCTCGTGTGAGTCTTGCAGATAGAATTTAGGACTAAGGAATGTGCCTTCATAAAAGATGGGAATATTTTTACCGTCATAATTTCCCATTTTCACAAATCTTAAATGTCTAAAGAGCCCCAGAGTTTAGTCTGTGTCACTGCAGAGAGCTCGTGTAGCTCAGGTATAGCTTTCCTCTCCAGAAGATTTATATCGGGGGTTAAAGAGGCTGTTCATAGCATGCAAGAACTCTATTTTTACAGCTGAGTGTTGGAGCTATGCTGAGATTAATTCAAACCCATTTCCATACTAATCTAATGCTTCCTAGCTGCTTTTAATAGAAAAAAAAGAACAATTTTGATTTGATTTTTTGTTGTTATTGTTTTAAAGTGCCTTTTGGAAGTGCATTGTGGAATTCCTTGAACAGTAGTTTCCTTCTTCCATAAGGTGCAAATTTCCATTTGTGTTGTCCTTGAAAACAGCCTTAGAGCTTTGACTGTGCCCAAGCTGTGGGTGCAAACTGCAGCCAGATCTGCTCCCTTGGGGGCTGGGGCGCTGAGCAGGGTGTCAGAGCGGTGGCCCCTCTGTAGCTTTCCAAGGAGTACAGGGTGCAGTCAGTTTTCTGTCCTGCCCTTTGAAGTGACCTGTTGCAGTGCTTGCCCTCTTCTGTAATAATGATGCATAATTTGAAGTAAACTATTGCTAATCACTGTGTAAGCAACACAAGAAACTTACTGTCACTGTCCGGAATCACTTAGCTATAAATGGGTGTCCTCTCATTTGGATGTCTTTTATTCGTTAACCATTTTTCCCCCTTTGCTGTCTGCTTCCATCTTTGGCTGGTGTTTGAGGTGGTTTTTTCCCTTTTTCCCCTTTAACTTCTGTGTTAATAGTTATGGAATTGTGGAGGACCTGTTGTGAGGCTTTAGGCACAAAGATGTGGTGTGGTACCTGGCCAAAAGCTGCTTCTTCCACTGGCAAATCTTTTGGCTGTGTTTTGGAACTTATTCACAGCTTCCAGTGATCGTAAACACCTGAAAAGAACTTGTTGAATTCTCCAGATAGAGCCCAGGGTTGATAACTGGGATGGAGGAATCCTCTTTCTAGAAAGCAGTCATCACATTGTTGGGGCTGTTAATGCTGCTGCTGGTGCATGAAAATGCTGCTTTGAAGACAGAACCTTGTGGTACTGATATTAATAGTGATACATTTCCAGTGTTGTCCATCGTGCTTTCCTGTGGACCCCGTGGTCCATTACTGGCTGCTGCATGGTTTTTCCCTCTTGGGGAAGTCCCTCCCTTCAAAAACTGGGCAAAAAGGAGAAAGCTCACCATCTGTGGTGCTGGATCTCAGCAGCTAACCTGTATCTGTGCCTTTCTTGAGCAGTGGGACTTGCAGCTCGTCTTCCTGCATTTCAAAGCAGTGGTTTAGCCCCTCTGTGTTTTCCAGTCTAGAAATAATGCTTTCTGCCTGAATCTGCTTGTCTCTTTAGTCACATGTCTCTGAATCACGTGCCAGTGAGGCTGTGCAGGGTTATCAATGGGATTTCCTATCCAGAGGCACTAACACTTGGATTTTGTTTGTTTCTCAACTTAATTCCCAACCTTTGTAGATCAGTGAGACAAGGTCTGGTTCTTGAAAGCGAGCTTCTTTGGTCTGACCTGTTAACCTGTGCTAAGAACTGGACTTCTCTAGCCAGGAAGCTGCCTGGCCTGAGCGGCTTTCCTTGGTGGGAGCAGTAACTGGGCTTGTATGGAAAACCTTTCTTTTTAAGTAAAGTTTTATCTTAGCTATTTTCTTTGCAGAGAGAAATGGAAGTAAATGACTCCTCGTGTTGGCTGCTCTGTTAGAAGTTGAGGTTCCTGGTGGAGTATTTGCTCTGAATGTCGAAGCAGCATTCCCAAAGCAGAATAGTCCCGTTTTGTGGCACAGACACAGTTCTCCAGCCCAGCGTGCTTGGTTATTGAGAGAACCGTGAGTCAGGAGCTGCAAAGCATTCACTGATGTTGCAGCCTGATGCTTTTTATTTAAGTCTGTTAGTGCATGTGCTGGAGAACTCCCTTGTTCCTCCTTACCTCTTCTATGTGCATTTTTTTGATTGTGGGACTTCAAGTTTCATGTCTGTTAGCTTTAAAAACAGTGTACCAACTTTTTTGAGAGAGAGTGTGCTGCATGTAGAGCATCCTTTCCTCTGGATAGCCATGGAGTGAAGTAGGTGAATGATGTAGGATGCTTTTGCATCTATAAGCTATTTTCTTCCAAACCTTATAGGTTATCTGAAGGAGGGGTGGAGTAGGGAATAATCGTTGTTGCCAGATGAATGGCTTGAGGCTGTTTCCTCAACACACAGAAATTGGGGGATGCTCCTGTGGCTGCAGCATGAGCTGCAGCACATGGGTGGGTGGGTTCACAGTCTGGCAGGAGGGAACAGGCACAGATTTGGAAACAACCAACTGGGAGGTGGGAAAATAAACTGGGCTCTTTGCTTCTGTGGACCTGACACGCACGCTGGGATGACTTCCTCCCTTTGGGGAGCATGGATTGTGGGCACAAGCCTTGGATAAAGGGATATGGGCTGCAGGGGGAGGGTATATAATGAGCCTGGTAATCCCAGTGACTAATGCTGGCTGGTTCTGCAGAGGAGCGTGTGTTGGTTTTGTGCTGTCAAGCAGGAAATGTCAGGTGGATGTTTATAGATGAGATACCTGCTCTGGAGAGGTCTTTACAGTGAGTCAAAATTAGAGATACTCTCTGCAACACTGAGATTAGTTGAGTTTCTGTAAAGCTTGTTCATACTCTTACACTTCAAGCCGGTTTTCTACTGTCCTTACCCTCTTCTTTGAATTTCAGATGGCAGGTACCAAAATGCACATCATCAACAGAACCCCCAGTGGCTGATACTGGGATTTGCTATGTCTGGAACTGGCTTGCTGCTTTTCTCACACCAAACTGAATCAAATGGCCAGTAGCTCAACATTTTCCTAGCCAAATAGCATCAGTTTCTAGTGCACCTAGTTGTGTGTAATTGCAGTTTGCAAGCTATTCTTCATTCTGCCCTTGGTAGCTGTATATATCCTGGTATTTTTGTTTGGTTGGGCTTTTTCGCTTGTGTTTTTGTTACTTTCTTTTGTGTTAGGAAAGCAAAACCCACGCATTTTGTCAATTCTGAGAAACAGCCAGAGATAGGGGCAGTTACTTGCATTGTGGATATTTGCTGTTGTTGGGAAGCAGGCTCTTTGTGGTGGGATGTGTAGCTTGTTGCCGATGCAGCTGTACCTCGGTGAGTGATCTTTTTACTACTCCAGGCAACAGGGGAAAAACCCCAAGACTTCCTGAAGGAAAACGCTTTGTGTCTTTGCCCTTCAGCTTTGCTGCTGTACCTAAGCCAGCAGTGTGGGGGTGAATTGTGATGAGGTGAGATATGACAGGGCAAAAAAATTACAAATTGCAGCTTTTTACTCTATTTATTCTGTGGGTTTGACAGCAGTTGATTTGTTTCCTGCTATAATTACCCTGCCTGTTCTAAGATTAGGGTACCACAGTGACCCAGGCCAAGGGCTCGTAGCCTGGGCAGTGCTCATCCAGGCAGTGGCACTGCTGCTGATGGAGCTGGGGCTGTGTCCTCAAATAAAACACAACTGCGGTGGAGGAGGGGAGAGGAATTCTCATGTTCATGTTGCAGTGATAGGAGAGACTTTCCCAGCCGCTGCCTGTTGGGCTCTGCTTCCCCAGGCCCTGATTGACACGATCCACTGGCAAAGCCCTACGGATGAGTCTGGGGGGGGTGGTTTAAGTCATTGTCTCTTTATATTTGCAGAAGAAAGGTTTCTCAATGATGTATGAAGCTGTAATAAACCCGCAAGCCTTTAGTGCTGTTTTTTCCCCCCTGTTTCTAATCAATGTATCTGTTAGTGCCCTTACCATTGCAAATAGAATCATTCCTATCCTCCTTTATAAGTAATGCCCAAGAGTGGGAGGATGTGGGGAATGTGTTTGTTTTGGTTTGTCGGTCTGCCTGCAGGATGGCCCCTGCTTTCTGTATGCTTATTTCTAAGTCATCTCTACCTTAAATCCCAGACAAAATCCAAAATGTAGCAGGAGCTTCTCTCTTAGCTCCATGATTTCTTCGTCCTTTGTGGCTTTTGCAAGTGGGCCTAAGAGTTTATTACAAAACAAGAACAGAGTGAAGCTCTGAGAGGTTCTGGCTGCTCAGGAAGTGACTTCTCAGGGTGATGGTAGCAGGCGTTAAGTCCTTCAGCTGTAACTACTCATTCTGTTGAGGAAGTGCTTGTAAAGCATTATAAATATATAAATAGTGTTTTCCATGTTTCAGATCTATTTGCTTCACTTCCCTTTCAGCTGTCAACACTTCAGATCTTAACTGAAATACCTTGTTCTTTTAAGACATCTCTGTTTCTGACTAAAGGACTTTGTTCTTATTAGTAGCTCTATGGCAGTCCCCTGGTTTAAAGTGTGAAGTGTATTCTTGGGGTATTCAGAGGATGAAATGCCAGCAAAGTCCTGCTTGTATCCAAAGTGTTTACTTTTGTCTGTAACAAGGTTTAGCCGAGATTTGCAGCAAGATCATTCACTTCTCTTGGTGTGGCCCAGCGGAGCAGAAATCTTGTAGCAAATGTAGTTAAATCTGCCTGGTGCACACCTCATTAAATACATGAATCATCTGATTTAGGGCTTTTAAATAACATAACCTATTTCAGAATAGGGAAATACCTCCTGTGGACACCTGTGCCTGGAAGATCTCTTGCAGGTGCTGGAGGTTTGAGGAATCAATAAGGCTTTGGGGCTGCTTTAGCTAAGCCAGGCATAGTTTACTGTCTAAGATTAGCGCTTCAGGTTTAAAACTGAATGTGAGAATAACTTGAGTATTGTGTGTGTGGACACTGCACAGTTTGGAGAACCAGAGAGGGTGGAAGCATGTTGACTCTGTTTGAAAGGTTATTTGCAAAGGCAAGTGCTAGTTTGGTTATTCAGCTTTCAGTAATGGCAGGACCCTGATACGCTGAATTAGCTGGTTTGGTCCCAAATATATACCTCAAGTATCAAGTATATCCTTGTGATTTCTTGGGAATCCAGGATTCTGCAGAAATACCATTTGAGCTGGCGTCACAGGACACGTGATGGTGAACGAGCTGCTGTCAAGCACTGAGTGAAGTTTTAAAATAGAAATTAAGTGTATAAATTGCCTTTTGGCTCCAACTGAAGCAGGGAGGAAGCGCTCGCTGTGCACGGGCCATTGCTGGTTGGGTTACTTTGTGTTTTCCTCGGTTCCTGAAGAGGTGAAACAGTTGACAAGTCAGACCAGTTTGGTTCATTAGACCATATTGGGAGACAGTAAAAGGCAGGGTAAAAGAAGATGCTAATTAATAGAAGGCAAAGCTCAACTCCCCCCTCCAGAACATGCAGCTCTGATGTGAGGAGGAAGTGGAATTGGAAGAAACTTCCTTTAACTCAGTAATGATCATATGGGATTGCACACAAATTGTATGGTAATTTCTCTCACTCTCTTTAAAATCAGTCATTTATCTCCTTTCCTTTGAACCTGTGTGGATGAGTTATGCTGCATGGCTAAAAGTGAGGGAAGGACTTGTAAGTGAAATAATGTTCCAGAGTTAAGGACTGGCACAGCTTTTAGCTGCAAGTACTAGAGGCTTGGATATTGTCAGTGTAAAAAACCTGTTAACATTATAGATGCCAGCAGAACAGGGAGTAGAAAATAATTGCATTTACAGGCTTCATTGTGTACTGGCAACTTGTCTTTTTCTCTTCTCCTGTCCTGAATTGTGTGTGGCAAATGGAAACCCCTCTAAAAGTTGCTCATTACAGATTTTCTAAGTAGATGTATCTGTGAACAACCATGTCTTGCATTATATTTCACATTATCAGTGGGGGGAGAGCAGTATGCCTTTAAAACCTGTGTGCTTGATGGGGTTAAGCCACATTCTAATGTCAGTGTTTAAGGTGCTGTAACGTGAATACTAATTTTTTCCTGTTTTGTTTCTTTTAAGCAAATGGTTATGAGCCTTAGAGTGTCTGAGCTGCAAGTACTTCTGGGTTACGCGGGGAGGAACAAGCACGGACGGAAACACGAACTCCTCACGAAAGCACTGCATTTGTTAAAGGCTGGCTGCAGCCCTGCTGTACAAATGAAAATCAAAGAACTCTATAGGCGAAGGTTCCCTCAGAAAATCATGACTCCTGCAGACTTATCCATCCCCAGCGTCCACTCGAGCTCCATGCCAGCAGCTTTGTCTCCGTCTACCATTCCACAGCTCAGTTACGATGGCCACCCTGCCACCTCTCCATTGCTTCCCGTGTCGCTTCTGGGACCTAAACATGAACTGGAACTCCCCCATCTCACATCGGCGCTCCACCCTGTCCACCCCGACATAAAACTTCAGAAGCTACCTTTTTATGACTTGTTGGATGAGCTGATAAAACCTACCAGCCTAGGTAAGGTTGCAAATGTTGCAGTAAGCTCCTAAGTCTTGATTTTTTTCAGCTAGTAATGGATGGATTCAACTGCTAATGCAGTAACTGGTTAAATATTGCATCACACCAGTGTTTAGAGAATTGCTATTTTTGGTAACTTTTGGAACAGATTGTTCTACATGGAGAGACATCTTACGTAACACTCATTAGTTGCTTTAGCTGAGCCACTAAATATGGTTCAAAGATCCGTTAGGTTTAAGGGGTGAGTTTGACAAGAAACAAACTAACCCCTACAAAACAGAACCCCCCTGTCTGCTTTCAGGAGTCCTTATAAACCAGACAGTTTAATTGTTGAAAAACCAAACAAAAATACCCCCAAATCTATCAAGGCCACAAAATCATCTCCTCTCTGCTGGGAAAGAATCTGCCAGGCTGGGTTGTTCGCTGTGATCTATTATAGCCCAAACTCCTGAGTTCAGGAAGACTTGTGGTTCTTTTGCCTTTGTGGCTACTTTTCTTTAAACTGCCTTTTGTATTAAGGTCTAAATCACTTGTGTGGCTGCTGAGAATAATCTGATGCTTACAGAGCATTATATAACGATGTGTGATTTCTTTCTGGCACTGACTCCACACAGCACTTAACAACGTGGTTAACTTTTAATACCCTTAAAAACCGGCTTCGATACAATAGTCCTGTTGGTTTCTGGAGGGGCTGCTCGCATGTTGGAACCTTCTGCTGTCTTGAAACCCTGGAAGGGATTCACTGTGAGAATAGCTGGTGGGAGGAAAAGCTTTGTGAGAGTAGATCCAGGGAGATGGTGGGTGAGTGGCAAAAAATGTCCTTTGCTGAAGAAATCCCTTGTAAACAAAACTGAGCAGGTACTCACAGTCGGAACAGCTCCAGGGTGTGGGAGGCCTGATATGTGTGTGGTGATGGTGGCCTGCAGGTTTCTGACGCATGTTGCGCAGTTGTTTACATAGCTTTTTGTGTTGCTACAACTGAAAAATTGAGGGTAAAACCATAGGTTTTGGTAATCCCATCTTCTGATTCAGGTATTCTTTTAAGAGCTATACTGGGTCTGGTTAGCTTTAATCTAAAGCTTAATTGGTCAGTAAGCATTCCAGGCAATGCTGGTTGTAAGGATAATGAGGTACTCAGTATGTGTTTCATCACTTTTACGTTATAAGTACTTAAAACTATAATTCCAGTAAGACATTCCAATGCAGGAATTATGGTATGTATTTATTCCTAGATGTGGTGAGAGCGCTTTGCTGTCAGCTCCATGTCTAACAAACCAGCTCCAAATTGAAGAGATCATAATTCACTCTGTCATGTCTTACTGCTTGAGGAGTCTATATCAATAGGGTATTTTTTCCCCTTTGTGGACAAGTGTCAGAGTAAGAAAATGGAAGTGGTTCAAACTCCAACCAGATACCTTTTTAAGCAATCTCTGTGCTTTTAATTAATTTAAGGGTGTGTTTGTGGTTTTTGTTTTGTGTGTGACTTCTTTCTTCAGATGTAGAATCCTAGAATGGCTTGAGTTGAAAGGGAGCTTAAAGCTCATCCAGCTCCAGCCCTCTGCCATGGGCAGGGACACCCTCACAGGGAAGAGCTTCTGCCCAAGAGCTCATCTCAGTGTCCCCTCTGGCAGTTAAAGCCATTCCCCTCTCC
>JANRGW010041867.1:6377-35439 GCA_024733675.1 Psilopsiagon aymara | reverse complement strand
TGAGGGCCTCGACGGTGAAGAGCAGCCGGGCAGTCAGGTACAAGTCCACGTCCACGTCCGTCTCTGCCCCACCCTGCATCTGGAGCCCGTCCGTATCACAGGCCACTCCAATAAAGTACAATGAAACAAGAACCTCAACCCAAACCCCATGTCTGAAACATGTAAGAAAACAAATACCGACTGTAAGTAAAGTATCACACGCTGAACCTGCGAGAACCAGAGCAACAACTTTGAAAGCCAATAAATCAGCATTGTGACGAGTGACTATTAATCCTGTCTTTATCTCAACCCTTTGAGCCCCACATCGGTTGCCAAAAAGACCTGTCATTACCTCAACCTTTTGAGCCCCACCTTGGGCACCAAAAAGAAGAGTAGGACATGCTGAAACTGTGAGATCAAGAGCAACAACTTTGAGAGCCAATAAATCAGCATTGTGATGAGTGACTGCTAATCCGAAACAGTGAATGCTTATCACAAATATGACTAGACACTCTTGTCAGATCTGTTGTTATCTCAAACCTTTGAGCCCCAAGTTGGGCGTCAAAAAGAACTGTCATGGTTTAAGCCCAGCCATAACTCAGAAAATCATGCAGTCATTCCCTCTCTTCCCTCTCTTCTTTCTCCCCCACTCCCGGAAGGATGGGGAGGAAAATTGAAAGAATTAACTTCCACTTGTTGAGATAAGAACAGTCCAGTAACTAAAGTATAACACAAACCACTGCTGCTGCCACCAACAATAATAATGACAAGGGAAATAACAAGGGAAGAAAATACAACCACTCACCAACCCTCTGACTGATACCCAGCCTGACCAAGCAGTGATCTAACCCTTCCGGGTAACTGCCCCTAGTTTATATAGTGGGCATGTCGTGCTGTGGTATGGAATACCTCTTTGGTTAGTTTGGGTCAGGTGTCCTGTCTCTGCTCCCTCCCGGCTTCCCCTCCTCCCTGGCAGAACATGATTCAGAAAGTCCTTGGTCAGACTAAACATTACTAAGCAGCAACTGAAAACATCAGTGTTACCAGTGCTGTTCTCAGACTGAAAGTCAGAAACACAGACTGAACGAGCTACTAAGAAGGAGGAAAACGACTGCTACTGCTGAACCCAGGGCACTGATTGATTTATATTTAAAGAAATAAAACTGCTATTGCTAGTTGTAGACATCCTGACATTCTTATTTAAGCAGCAAAGACTGTTTTAGCCTCAGCAAAGTTGAATTCCTTTTCAAAGGAACTCATAAAGTTTTTCCCTTGCTCTCTTTCATATTTCCACATGGAGACAATGCATTTAAGATGATGTTGTAAAAATCTTTGGGCAGAAGTTGAAGTATTTATATATTCTTATTTAAAATTGCAAAAATTGCAAAATTCTGTTTGAATCAATTCTGAAACTCACAAAATTAAAAAAAATTAACACATATGGGGTAAAAATTACAGATTGTCAGCAAGAACAAAACATCTTATATTTGCACTAATCAATTATAAAATCTATTGATCAAAAGAAGTACTGATTTGGGACTGTAGATATAAGGTAGTAGGGAGAAACCTGCATTATAGAAAATTGAATGCAAATAAACAGTAGGTCTGAGGTAGGAACACAGGTAGTAATTTAAAGTCTGACTTCTTATAAACTGCAGGAGGAACTGTGCACTCTCTCAGTGCAATTTAAGAGGAAGTTCAGCATTTGAGAGAATATGTGGCAACTATAATAAATAATTTAAAAAAGAATATATAAATGTATTTATTCAGAATGTGCACAGGGTGAGGGGACAGTAGCATTAACTCAGAGGAATTTCTCATAGGAAAAATGGACAAGACTGAGGCAAAATGGCTGCAACCCAGAAATAATTTATGTATTTAAGGCTGGGCAAAGTGCTAGAGCCAAGTAAGTTTTTCTTGGTATTGAAATGAAATCTACAGATGAATGAAAATGAATGTAGTGTTAGAGAGATGGCGGCTCAGGAAGAAATTGAAAAGACCTTCCTGTTCATGCTTCTGAGTTGTCATCAAATAGGACATAGAGCCTTGTTCTAATGTGCAGTGGAGAAACTGCTCCAGAAACAGGGCTACACAACACACTGCAGACGTCAGATGACTCCCATTGTTCCAGTTAGAAACAGCCAGGGTCACCCTGGGCTCATCTTCAGGTGATGTCCTGCACAGACAGGGTTTCATAGTGAAGCAGAATAGGCTTTTGGAAGGATGGAGGTAAGTGATCTCTGTAGGTGCAGTTTTGATCTCCAGCAAAAGCTGTCAAAGAGAATATCTGAACCTGTGAAGGCTTGGAAGGAACTTCTTAGATCATCAAGCTGAAAGAAAATGAAGTTTTGTGTGGGTGTCATAAGGTAAAAAATCTAAATGAGATACAGACACAGCAAGGTGTGCATCTTCTTACAGCTCTCTAGGTTGAAAGCTCATGTCAGAGAGTTCATAAGAAGTATATGACTAAATTGAAAGGAAGTGAACATGCAAGAGCTGAGTGGTTTAGAACAAAGATCAAATTACATAGCGACATGAGGTTTTTGGAGTTAAATTTTATACAGGACTTCTGAATTTGTAGCTATGTTGCCATGTTTTATTTTGTTTAGTTTTTAAATTGTAAACAGCAGCGCTCTCATACAATAAAATGACTGGAGTTTACTTTGTTTCCATTTCAATCCACCTCTCTGTAGTAACACTAACTCTTAGATATGAAGTCACCGTCTGTCCCTAGGGTCACTGAAGCAATCATCTAATATTTCTTCAGGTCTTAAAATATGTATAACAAACTAAACCAAGAACATCACTTGAAATTCAGTGAACGTGCTTTTTGAAGCAAAATTTTAAAAAGAAAGTGGTAACTGAAATTTCATTAAAATTGAAAAGATTTAGGTAATGTTTTCAGTGGAAATAGGATTTGAACCAGCTGCGACTACCAGGAAAGCTGTTGTTCTGTATACATACCATTTCAGAACATGCTCTGAAATTTCTACTTCCTGACGTTGATTTGTGCAACAGATTTTATAAGAAAAAGAATCCTTCTGGAAAGGTTGATGATTTGCTGTCTTTGAGAAACTGTGATTCAGGAAAGCCATTACTGCCAACAAAAATCTTATTAAATCTGAAAAGAGGACTTTATCAGCCATGGAGTTTGGTAGGAAAAATTAACCTCTAAAAAGGTTAAAGAATTGTTTTGTTCAAATAATTATTTACTTTAGCTTTTTTTTCCCAATGTGAACTGAGTATAGATTAGTGAACTTTTATCTTCATGATTTAGTAGATGAATTTTACTATCATTTATGGTTTGTTTTGTATTTATGTGTTTGGCTTCTTACAGATAAGAGAAAGCAATTTTCACTACCAATGCACACTAAAGAACCTCTGTGATACCTTTTTAAGATGCTGTACTGCTATTTCATAAATCTTTGGCTTGTCACGTATCATGAATGCTACTTCAAAGGAGAAAGATCCCTTTGACTCTCAGGAGACTGAGTTCTGAATTTAATTCCTGGAGTGAACAGGCTCCTTAAACATTTCTTGTAAAGTCTCAAGACTGATGAGGGAAGATTGTAATAACACAGAAAATTACTTAAAAAAATACTTTAGTTTTCACTGTAGTTTAAGGAAAAAATAAAATTCACAATTTCATTCATTATAACAAAAATTTACAAACACCTCCTATTGCTAGAAACTGCTATCTTCTTGTACAAGGTTAACTTTTTGCTTTTTACAGCCTCTGGAGCACATTTTTGTGTTTTGCTTCACTGACATCAGTGATAACAGCTTCCAGGGTTAACTCATAACTACCAAGTGAATTAATGTAAAAATTTGCATTATAGACATGCTCACATGAAACAAAAGATTTTTCTCTAATTTTTCCCCTCCAGTTGTTTTGGTGTTATGACATGCATTTGGGCATATTATTGGTCATTGTCTATTCAGTCAAAAGTGATTGAAAGAGGAAAAAAGAAGTTCTTCCTTTTCTAAACTAGGTTTTTAAAATTAAGTCAGCATTTGATCCTTTTTTCTAAGACACTCAACCAAGCAGATTAATGTTTTTGAAAAAGAATCCCTTCCACAAAAGAGAATGCAATTCTCTCTAAGAAAGTTCATGTGACTCCCAGCAGCTACCATCTGACAGATTTCTCCTGCTTTTATTCTGTGCCCAAGGCAGAATTTCTTTTTAGGGGTTAATAAGCTCTGTTTTCCCCCTCTTTGCTACACCAATGCTTTGCATTATCTCAGTGCAGATATTTAAGCAAGCAAGACTACAAAGAATTTCATCCATGTTACAGCTCAGAAAATAAAATGATATTAAAAAGGGATAGTAATGCTCATAGTAAGGTTGACATCATTATTCAATTCTTTGGTAATCACAGAGGAAGAAGTTTTCTGAATCTGTTTGGAATCCAATCTTAAAAACAGTTACTACAGTTCAGTAATGCAACTAATATAAAATATTTAGTTGTCCATTAAATTATTATGCATGTACTACTTTGAAAGATGTACTAAATTGATGAAATATTACATAGTTCAGAAATTCTAGAAGGTTCAAAAATAAGGTCTCAGACTTATCTAGTTTTGCCAAACTCATAGAAAAAGAGGCTGATTTTACTTTTAAAATACTTCTAGAATATAGTAGACTGAGAATTTAAAGGTGATTCTGAGAAGAGAAAGATTTCTTTTTTGTCTCGCTCTCACTTTAGAAAAATTGAGTACAACCATTTAGTTTGATAATAAATTAAAATCAGACATAGCGTTTTAGTTGGGAATTCATAGACCTGAAGTGAATCCCCATTTTTAAGCAATTTTCCAAGTCATTATTTGTTAATGAGTGCCTGGGGTTGAACCAGATGTTGTCTCATTAGCCTTAACACTGTAGTATGGAGAGAAAGAGAAAAAAATAAAGGAACAGTTAAGAAAAATAAATAAATAAGAGTGTGCACAGAACAGTATTTACTTGCATTGATGATTTTCTCTTCAATATTTAGAATAGTATATATATTTATATATAATATATAAAGCAACTGACAGAAAAGTCTTCTGTAACATTTAAGTAACAGATTTATTATATAGTTTTTTTATAGACTTTGTTTTCACTTTACTTTATCAATTGATTTTCTAGTAGGTGTGGTTTTGGGAAAAGTTGGAAAGGAAGACCTCCATTATCTTCACGAACACATTCTAAACACTTTTAAACTACTTTGATGTTAAAGTTAGAATGGTTCATAATTTACCAACTGGCAGGTAAAGCTAAAGTGTTGAGTATTAAATAAAGGATAGAAAAAAGATACTGGGTATATGGAATACTTCTATTTTTTTCTACTTCAACATTCCTGCATCTTTCTGCTAATTACTTTTAGTGCCATAAATTCTCTAGCTTTTCAAACTACTGGCAAAAGACTCATCTGTCTAGGGACAATCAGGAAAATTAATCTGAATCGAATTTTAAACTGGATTAATTAAACTACATTAAATCGCTATGTAAATATGCTTCCTTAGAATTTAAATGGCTTTTATTTAATAATCTTTGGAAGTGAGTTAAATTAGATGAAATTAAGGATTCTTTAATATTGCTTGAGGATATCTATCCCATAACTTCAAAGTAATAAAACGGCCATACCTAAAATTCAATCCTTTTGTTGTTTTGGATTGCTTTGCCTGACTAGGTCTGCATGGAGAAGCCACCCCTCTAACAATTCTTATTACTATTTACAACTTTTTTGAGCCTGGCCTTGTTTGTTTTCCACAGCTAACACCTGTGTTTATATTAGGCTTTTGCCTTTACCACCTGGTGTGAGAGAATTGGCATTAAAAACGAATTAAAAGTTATCTTCTATTTTCCCCTTAGTTGTTCAGGTTTAGTTTCAAGCAGATTATGGACCATCTTACTCAGCTTTCAAAAATAGCTCTTATTTCTTATTCTCAGAGTCAGTGCTTTTCTATGGTAAGCAGCTAGAGAAGTACTAGTGTGCTGAAAGTTTTTTTTGATTCAGTAATGTGTTTACATTTGTCAGCATTTCTGAAGCCATCAAATCTTGGGGCTGATTTAATTCCACATTTAAACATGTAGTATCTTCATATCTTTTCCACAGCATAAAATCAAAAGGCAGTTGTTACTGATTAATGTGTCTGCTAGTTGTCTCAGGTTAGGAGAGAGTAGTAATGTAGCATGCTTAGGTATGTGCAGAAGCTGGGTATGTCAATGCAACTACCAGTCCTGAAGGCAAGTAGAGTTCAATGCCTATTACAAGCAGATCGCTATGATCTTTGCTAAAAAAAGAAAATGTGTAGCCTTTGGAGAACACATGTTGCAAAGCACATAATTTAACGCACTTCTTAACAGAAGCACCCTAATTTGTTCTGAATGATGCATTCCCTTTATGTAGACCCCAAATATCTTTACATATGGTAATAAAATTACAAATATGTCATCTCAGTGGTTCAATACAGAATGGATTTGCCACTGAGATTCTGACACAGCCATGGATAAAGTATTGGTTTTATTAAGACTCAGATTTTAAAAGCAAAAGCAAGCAAAGCCTATGGTATTTCATTCTAATTTTTTGCATCATGATTGATAGTAGAAAAAAAACAACCATGTGGCCTCTTGTCTCAAGTATGGAGTACTGGTGATGAGAGAGAAGGAGAGACGGGGCTTCACAAAGCATGCAGCTGTCTGTACTTCAGATGTGGCTCTTTGCATCAATAGTAGGACTTAGAGTGACAAGAATGTAGAATAAGCTTGTACTTCTGGAAGTATAACTGCTGTTTCTTCAGAAACATCATGTTAGTGTTCCATAAGTCACTTTCACCAGATTATCAATTGATCATCAGACCAAAACCATAATTTAAATAGGGGCAGATACAGACAAATCCAGTCTGAAGTGTGTGTCACGTTTCTGTTTCCTTTTCTGCAATGGAGTATCAGTTAAACTCTGACATACCACTGGTTTTGTTTTTTTCCTCTTTTTCTTCAGTTTATTATGCTGACATACATCTTTATGTTGGCCTGGCTTGGAGTTACAGCTTTTACGTCTCTGCCTGTTTATATGTACTTCAATCTGTGGACCATTTGCCGAAATGCCACCATAGTGGATGGAGCTAATCTCTGCTTGGATCTTCGCCAGTATGGTATGTGAATGAACAGAGCTAAATATAAGCCAAGATTTCATAAAAGAACATATCACATTGCTTTGTTTTCATGTATCTCAAATGAATTGGTTCAGTGTTTCTGAAACAATTGTTAAGCATCTCTTTTTCTCCTTTTGCACACTACTCAAGGCAGTATATTAAAAATGCACTACAATTCTGGATCTGACAAAATTTAATCAGCATTGTTGATCTTCCCAGAGTACTGAAAATTTGTCTTGGGACTTCTGTTTAGTCCCTTCTTTTGAGATTGCTGGAAAATGTCTGAAATGCTTACTTAGTCATTTATCTGAAGAATGACTCTTTAATCTTGTGGTAGGACACTGATTTGCAGATGTGGATCCTAGGCTATCATTTCTATCTGCAGAGGTGAACAGAGACAGGACAAGACTGATCAATTGAAAAAAATTTGATGAGGAGTGACAATATAAAGAGTAACACTCAAGAAGGCTGGTGAAAAAAAGAGTAGGGCTCTAATGGTGGCAAATCTGGACAAAAAGGGATTTGGAATTGTAAAAAGTCTGAGAATTCTTGTGTTGGTGGTGATATTTCAATGAAATACTTTACATTAGGGTTTTCACATGGGAAAAAAAAAAAAATCTTTTTTAATTTATTGATTCCCCCCAGCTTGAGAAGTGAGTTGAGAAAGCAATTATCGATACAGATCTCAAGAGTATGAATTCTTTCTATGACTTTTTATTTTGCTGATACTCATGGCTATTTTTATCATTAATTCTATTTAAAATGTGTGTGTAACATTAACATACAAAATGCATATTCTGTGAACATACCTGGTTCCTGCAAATTCAGTGTAAAAAACACTGATTACTGATAGGAAAGAAAGCGCCATTTTTCATGATAACCAAGTTATAAGAGTTCTCTTCAAGCTAGTCTTTGATTTATCATTTAGATATTATCTAAAGGAAACAATGTATCAGATTCTAGTTATTTTTGTTGATAGAGAAACTGTTATTACAATAAATAAAGTGTATGTTTGGGTAATTTTTTTTTATACCTAATGAATGAAACTTTGTACCAGATCAACATGTTTGTAAAAACATGCAGCACATTTCTTTACATAAGAATAATGTTTGTGAACAACACGAGTATATGTAGTGGTTGAAAATAAATTTCTGTTGTTTTGATTAGTGCGTTGATCAAAATCAGGGATCAAGACACTTTCAGAAATGGCTGAAAAATTATTACCTTCTTGTTTCCTAATAGGGCTTTTACTAAATACGTTCTGTGTTAGTTTTGTGATGGCTGAAATTAACTAGTATCATAGATCACAGCATGGTTTGGGTTAGAAGGGACCTTAAAAATCATCTAGTTCCAGCCCCTCCTTCCACAGGCAGCGACACCTTCAACTAGACGAGGTTGCCCAAGGCTCTGTCCAACCTGGCTTTGAACACTGCCAGGGATGAAGCAGCCACAGCTTCTCTGGGCAATATGTTCCAGTCTCTCACCCCTTCATAGTAGAGAATTTCTTCCTTATATCTAATCTAAACCTCCCCTCTTTCAGTTTAAAGTCATTCCTCCTTGACTTGTCACTACATGCCCTTGTAAAAAGTCCCTCTCCATATTTCTTCTTAGGCCCCTTTAGGTATTGGAAGGCCTCACCTTCCAATATAAGGTCTCCCCTAAGTCTCTTTTCTGTGCTGAACAGCCCCAACTCTCTCAGCCTTTCTTAGTAGGGGAGGTTTTCCCCTGAGCGTCAACAAAAACCTGACTTTAACAAAAGTTCTGGAAGGCCATCAAGAATTTGTATTTCTTAGCTCATATGAAGTAAGCTTCTATTTTATAAGAATATTAAATATTGTGAATATTTATTCTGCTCCCAGGTATTGTAACTATTGGAGAGGAAAAGAAGGTTTGCACCTCTTCAGAAAGCTTCATCAAGATGTGTGACTCTAATGAGGTGAATAAACTTGATATTTTTGGCAAATCATAATATATGTTACAGTAGAAAATAACCAACGTGTCTTTTCTTGCTCTTAATGTTCTAATTCTCATAGCTATGGTGATGCAATAAAATCTCAGTGGAAAATAGAGTCAGCAAGTATTTTCCCCAGTCTGTTACTACGTATCAAATTTAGACAGTGCAATTTCTACAGCCTTTTGTTTTCTAATATATGCTTGTATTTTTTTATTTCTTTTTTAGGAACTCCATTGTCATGTATTTTTTTACTGAGATGTTTTTGAAAGCTAATGTATCTGCTGCACAATGAATAGGTCTATACAATGAATCACTGTTTGAAGACCTTTTGATTACTGTTGTGACAGGAAAGTAAAGATTTCAAATGGATTTGACCAAATCTTGCAGTGTGTTAGGATAATAACTCCTAGTACATTTTTCTTTGCAGTTTTTCCCTTAGGCAAAGGCCACCTATTTCAGTCCAGCTGAGGTTTCTGGGTTTCTTAATGATCGGGGATGAAGGACAAAAAAATTACATCTATCCACACAAAAAGAGAGGCTGAAATCTTGATCCTTCTGAAGTCAGAGAATGCTTTGATAAATGTTTCACTCAGTCTTACTGTATTTGAATAAGTCTCAGAGTGAAGGTACACAATCTGCCTTTATAACAAAACCATCTAAGAAAACGCAGCCCTTTCTGTGCAGTCAACACTCAGTCACCAGGTCACTGAAATTAAACAAATGCAGTCATTTTGTTTGGACTGGGGAAAGGAAGGTAGTTAATTTGGATTATTTAAGAAACCTGTTTTATATTACATGACTATGGTTAAATTTCCCTGAGAAGTTTGGAAGGGAAGTAGATCAGTATATGAGGATGGAAAGCTACATTTAATGAAGGGAAACAGGGTTTCCTTAGGCCGTCTCCGCTACTACTGAAACCACCACAAACATTTATAGGTCTCTTTAGGTATTATTGTAACTGGGGAAAAAAAAAAAAAAAATGCAGGACTGGGTTTTTGTTTTTTTTTTAAATAATAAGTTTCCTTAATATTTTATGATTTAAATGTAATATTTTAAAATGGAATTATGCTTTATCCCTGCTACGAGTATTGTGACAGAACAAGTACAAGCACGATGTTATGTAGGGATCTCAGTCTTTTAGCAAATCAGTAGCTGGTCGAGGGGTGGCACCAGGAAGAAAAAAAAATATTTGCTCTACATTCTTCTTACTTTTTTTTTTTTCAGTTTCTGTTTAGCATGCCGCCATGAAAGTCACTTTCTTTGTCCCCCTTTGCAGCTAAACATGACATTCCACTTGTTCATTGTGGCACTTGCGGGAGCTGGAGCAGCAGTCATTGCTATGGTAAGCTACCCAGCAATCTGTACTTCCTTCATCATCTGAATTGCTAATTCATTCTGGTTGTTACTTATCAGTTATTCAATTTCCATACTATCACTCAATGCTATTACTAAAGTATAATTCTCTAAGTCAGTACTCTCTCATCTCTATTTAAAATATGTTGGTGGATTCCTTTAAAGTAGAACATCATGATCGCTTTTTTGAATAAAACCTCACCTTTAAGTGCATGCTTAGAATTTTTACTGTTCACTTGCCCTCTTCAGGCAAGCATGTGAACTCTCATGTCTGTTTCATGACTGTAGTAATATACTTTTATGATTTATGCCCTTCTGAGTATTCACAGGTTTGCCATGCTGCTATTTTAGGAGCAGACTTTTTTGTCAGTTCTATGCATACATGTGAGTGCACCAGTTTTTCTGTCAGGACAAATTTTTATTTTTTTAAATATTGGAGATTATTTTGAATTTGATCCCATTCTGCCAAAGAAAACGTTCTACTGAGAAAAGGGTGCATGAGCTGGTACCCTGTTCTTCACTTTTGTCTTCTGTGTCTGCTTAAACATAACAATCATTTTAGAATGGGGATTCTGTTTCAGTGTAGGTTTGCATAATACATACTGAAATGAGAAATGCAAAATGGCTATTGCTCAGCATTTACACATTCCATAAGAAAAGTGTTAGTGATATTTATTCCTTTTATAGCTGCTACTGGTAATTTTTCATTGAATCCTGAGGTCATAAATGTTTCATTCTCCTTAGAATTGCATTTATAAAAATCTACAATTGGAGAATTTTCAATTAAGCTAGCATTCCTGTTGCATTAGTGATTTATTTTTTCTTCTGTGCCATTTTTTCGGTATTATGTGACACCCTGCCAAAAGGGCATCACTTAGCAGGGATAGTCAAATGGAAGAAATTTATTTTCAATATAATTTTTGTTTCAAGACCACAAATAATAATAGTCGAATATAACTTATATTAAGAATTGATTTGATTTTCCAAACTGAGATTTTTATGCTTCCAGTTGGAAAAATGGTGACCAAATAACAATAATTATAATATATTGATATATTAGTTGTAGGAAAGTATATCCAAGAGACCATTAGTTCTCCGATGCATTACTGTTTTACAGTATATTCAGTAGCACTTATCAAATGCTAATTTGTTCAGATAACAATTCTGTATTTCAAAGAAGAGTTTTAATAGGAATAGCCATTGAAAGATTTTTAGTGAAAAGAAGCACATCTTCAGTGGAAGCCAATTAAATAGGTACATTGAGCCACATAGCTTAAATACATGATACTTTCAATGAAGTTTTAAAAAAAACCCTTTATAGGTCACAATACCATATCAAAGATTCCATAGACATGTTACAACAGGCACTAATCCACTAGGAATTAATTTTGACAGCTCACACTTAATTTTGAAGGGTTACCAGTACACAAGGATGCTTTTTATTGGATTCTGTGGCTGCATAGAGGAAGCATGACAGCACTGACTGTTTCAACAGAAATGTAAGCTAAGGATCTAAGTGCTAGTAATTTCTGCAGCATCCAAATGCGCAGAAAAAAGTAGCCAGGATTTTGAATCATGATTAATTTGGACTACCTATGATTTTAAATGTTACTATTCTTTCTCATGTTTCTATAGAGAACAAATACAGAAATTATTGTTGAAGTAATATATATATAACTGTTGTCGATGTGTGATAGAAATAGAAAACATGAAGTTGTTTAAATGTAAATTCTACCATCTCAATGGGTTGATTCTAAAGCTAGTAAGCATTCTGCCTGTGATGTTTTCCTAAACCCACTACAGCAAAACTGAATTATGAGAGTTTTCCTTCTCAGAAGCTACCATGTGAGCCATACTCTTCAACTTCCACAGACATTTTGTCCTGCAAGATGGAGATGCAATCAGATCTCCTGAAACAAAGGAAATGTATAAGTGGTCTAGTCTCTAGTCGCTGTCTCCAGTATGATTGTGCTTTTCTGCAGGATATTGGATGCATATAATAAAAAGTTATTTAGACTTCTGCCCTCCTGATATAATGACATGTCCCAAAAGGAAAGGGAAGACAAAGCAAAACCAAACCCCTCCCTAGCCTAGATGCAATTCTACAGTTCTGAAAGTTTGAAGCATACTTTCACCTTATACAGAAGTCTAAGCAGGAATGTGTTGTGATTTAACCCCCGCTGGCAGCCATCCTGGTAGGATGGGGAGGAGAATTGGAAAAAGTTATAAACAATGGGCTGAGATAGAACAGTTTAACAGAGTAAAGTATATGACTACTACTAATATTAATATTAATGAAAAAGGAGTTAACAGAGAGAGACATCTAAAACTGAAAAAAAAAAGAAAAATAATGAAGAAAAAAAACAAGTAAAAGTGATTCCTAACTCCTAAACCAATTCCTAACCAATACTCAGCACAATTCCCAACCAATACTCAGCATGTTCCGAGCAGCAATCAGACACTTCTGGCTAACTCCCACCACTCTGTGTATCAAGCATGATATTTGGTGGTATGGAATACTCCTGTGGCTAGTTTGGTTCAGGTGTCTTGGCTGTGCTCCCTCCAGGCTTCTTATGCACATCCTCATTGGCAGAGCATGAGAGACTGAAAAGTCCTTGATCAAGGTAAGTACTACTTAGGAACAACCGAAACATCAGTGTATTACCAGCATTATTCTCAGATGAGAGCCAAATCACAGCACTGCACCAGCTATTAGGAAGAAAATTAACTCTATCCCAATGAAAACCAGGACAGAATGTTTCAATATGCAAAGACCATGTACTGTCTTGCATATGTCTGTAATTAAAGCATCCTGAGGCAGACTGTGGAAGCTGCCCTGCTCCAAACTGAATAAGCCTTGACAGAGCCCCACTGGCTTCAAGCTATTCAGGTCATGGAAGTGTGAAATTCAATTAGACAGACAGTTAGAGATGACCTCCTTAGTGTGACAATGTTATCTAGCAACTTTTTGTTAAACAAAAAAAACAAAGGTGATGGGACTATTAAACATGTATGTCATTATATAACATAGATATTTATTTGAGATTATATAAGCTAAATTAGTTATTTCCAGACAAGTCATCCTACCTACAGTGCGTGTGAACTCCAAGAGTTCCAGAGTTCCAGAAGTTTGATTTTGTAAAATTTTAAGGAACGGATGGCCTAAGAATGGGAGTTTAACAAAGGTCAGTCTGTGGCCAATGTACCTTCAGAATAGTTTGACTTTTTTTTTTTTTAGAAGAAAAATGCCAAGTGAAACTTCAATACATTAGGTTTAAATTTGTCTCTTACTGGGTTTTTGTCATAACTTTTGTGAGGGTAAGAATTGTGCGATGTGGTCCCACTTTCATCATATATTCTTCAGTAGAAATGTTTTCTGGCAGATGTGTTTTAAAAAGTCAGGAATACATGAATACACTGCTCAAATGCTCCCCACTTCTGGGATTCTCACGTCTACAATCTGTTCAAGGCTCAAATTGTATTTTTTTTATTTGAAATCTAATTTTTCCATGAAGATGCGTGGAGTAGCTGAAGTAGTAAAGCAGGGATAATTTGTTGTTTTTTCTGTTCTTCGACTCAGTTCAAGCTTGAACTTTGTGTTAGATTGCTGTTCCATTTCTTGACTTAACCATGCTTAGCTCCTTTTGATAAAAGAGCTATCATCAATCTCTATTATATAGTTTTCAAGTTTGCAGTTACTTTAGTATGATTAGTTCTCTTGGTTCCTAACTTTCTGTTACTTCTCTTATAGGTTCATTATCTCATGGTCTTGTCTGCCAACTGGGCCTATGTGAAAGATGCTTGCAGAATGCAAAAGTATGAGGATATTAAATCAAAGGAGGAACAAGAGCTTCATGATATTCATTCTACTCGCTCTAAAGAGCGGCTCAATGCTTACACATAAAAGAAATCTTGTCTTACTTTTTAACATAAGAATGCTTTGTTGTTTAACTAAAGGCCATCCAACCATTTTAAAAACAATTGAAAGTGCTTCTCACAAAAGATTGTTTGGGTGACTTACATATCACCCATGTACAATTCTTGGTTGTCCAGCACTTGGTTTCTTAATTAGTTCTTACTTCGTGTGACCATTCTCTACCACAAAGCTCCTAAATAGCCTTTCCTGAATTCTCTTAAGCTAATTAGTTCTGCTAGGTCAAGGATACTAAACTATTGTCAAATGCAAATATGTGTTTGATTTTTTTAATCACTTTGTATGTGTTGTGCATAACACCTTTTGCATTGTTTCTTATATGTTTTTGGAAAAAAAAAAAAAGGTAGCTTTTTATACTTTTTAGTTTTCAGTTCAGTAACTACTTTAACTACAGGTATACTTCAAAGGGACCATTGTACCTGATGTACAATATAGTAAGAAAACATTCTGATGACTTTCCTTTATATTTGGAAAACTTGCTAGATGGACCCTGATCCAGTTGAATGAAGGTCCTATTAACATTTTAAACAATCAAAGGTACAATTTCTAAATTTGTAGTGGGTAAAGAAAAAAGAAAAAAAAAAAGAGAAAAAAGGTAAAAAAATTAAAAAATGGAAAAAAAGTGCTTCTTATCTTTGTTAACATTGTATTATTATTGATGTTTTTAAAGAATATTCTCTTGTTCCAAGTTCCATGGGTGATAATTCCTGTTTGTATTGTGAGCATGCAGACCGTGGTGCTAACAATGCATGGCCACTTGCCTTTTGAAGGAATTCAATACCACGGCTACCTGTTAAAGAGTTATGGTATATAACAATTGTTAATTTAGTGATATAGTTATCCATAGTTTTTTACAGAATGATCTCTCTTTAATCCAATGATGGTTATGCTAAATTGGAGCTGTTCATGTGATGATGTAAGAAATTACTGCTTAGCTACATTTATGAAAGTAATATATCAAAAATACAGTGACAATAGGAGTCAGATGTCTTTTTACCTGCTTTCAATATTTAAATGGATTGCACCTGTCTGAACTGTAAAAGGTATATTAAACAAGACTTCCATAAATGTTATAGCTTGGCTTCTAGCTTTCCTACACATATTGGTTTACCTGTATTACGTTGAAGTAAGGTGAAAGATCACTAAAGATATTATTTGAAAGTATAGTAATATATTTGATCCTTTATTTTGATAGGAAAATGTTGTCAGAAAGATGTCATCTTAATTTGAAAGAATTACCTGTACCAAAAACAATACAAAAAACCTTATGTAAGAAAAGTTGGTATTATTGGACCAAATTTGCTGGGATTTTTTTTTGTTTGTTTGTTTCTTTACTTTTTTTTCTTTGGTTGGTTGTTTTTTTTGGTTTTGTTTTTTGTTTTTTGGTTTTTTTTTTTTTTGCCTATTTCTAATGCTACAAGAATGCTGTAAAGTGTCTTTTAAAGTGATGTAGCCTGACAAGACATTTTTGTCAGTGTTAAAAATCTTAGGTAGTTTTGTGCACTTATTGGACCATTGTGAATTCTCTCTCAGTGTAAGTGCATTTCTAATAAAACTTCTTGAGTGAAACTCTTCTTTGTACTATTACTAGTCATGCATCATCAGTAATTTTTAACAATTCTTGTAGTAAGTAGAGGGTGATACTATAGTTACTTGTGGCATGATAATGCATTAAGTAGTAGTATTAGTTGATTGAATTTTTTTTTTTTTTGTTGTTATTTTCATTTGCTTGTTTGGGAATTTTTTATTTTTATTTGGGGCTTTGTTTGGGGCTTTATTTTTTTTTTTACATTTAGGCTGTCCTACAGGGTCGACAGTTTTCTGATGATGTGCAGTACCAGTATTACAGTTCTGCAAAAAGTATTAGGAACTTCTTTTTTGGATTCTATATTGTAGTGTTTCAGTTTTGTGTCTTAAAACGTTTGTGCTGATTTTTAAAAATGTCTTTTAAACTCATGTAATGATGTTAATGCTCTTGGCTCTTCTCTGGTATTAGAGTTTGTATTTTCACAAAGAATGCTTTGTAGCAGGCATTACAATTAATCTGTTTTGTACATAAATGTGCCAACAGCTTGATGGTGGCGTTTTTGAAGTGTAGAACAAAGTGCTTGCAAAAATGTAATAAACAAACTTGTGTACTTTGTGTACTTATTAATTGTTTGTGTCACATAGTTTTTTCACTGCCTATACTGGAGAAATCATTATAACCTGGAAAGGAAAAAGCTTGTTCCTTCTGTTGTCCTTGCTACTGGTGGACTGTTCTCAGTATTATGCATTTTTTGTACAACCCACTTTTAGATGTTCAAGAAGATGGTTCCTTTAGCAGGGAATTATGAGAACAAAGAGTAAGATTTTGAAACACATAGTCTGGAGGTGTTATATTAATTAGAGAATCTGTCTTTGTCAAATCTGTGACAAAAAAAAAAAAGTCTGATTGGCATGAATAATTAAAAAAAATAAAAATTTAAGCTCTAAAGAGTGATATTCTTATCCCTTTTCATGACACAATTCTCTCTGGCCTTCACCTTTACAAATCAAATGTAAGTAAAAGTACAGCATGCAGCCTTTCAGTGGTTAGAAATTATGCCTCAGTTTTGGGTAGTTTTTTCCACTGTATTACAACTCCTGGTCATTGCCTATTTGCGTATTGCTTCAAATATGTCTCTTTCTCAATGTTTAGTGTCAGAAACAATATTTCCTAATGTTATATAATTTTTATATATAAATATTTTTTATATATATAAATAATTTTATATATATAAACATTTTATATTTAAATATATATATTATATAGCTTAATTTTATGTAAATTTACCCTTCAGAATAAGAAAGTAAAATACTGTCTAAGATCAGAATTTCATATTTAAGAAAGAGCCAGGTAGCATAAGTCATACTTGTAATATTTTCAACTTATCAGTCAAGAGAACAGCTGGGTGAATTCACATTACTGCAGTGTCACTTGGAACAGCTCAACAGAAACTGGTCTGATATCCGTTTGAATGTTCTTAATGATACTGATACCTGGATGCTACAGTAGCTAATGCTTTAAAACCTTGATAGCAATATTACCTTACTTATGTGGATGCAAAGTAATTTAAGTAAAATTGATAGCAGTACCTATTAACACGATATCACTGAGGAAAATGAATCAAAATACAGTTTCACAATGTGATTGTTTCTCAGCTAACTACCTATTACACAGCTCTTTGTGTGCTCTTGATGAGAATACATGCCATAATGGCTGTTTTTCATCAGTAGCACAAGCCAAGGAGGCAGATGAGCTTCTCACAGCACATCAGTCATAACCAATTCACTTCAAACTCTGTGCGTATTTGTTTTATTCCACACTCTTTGTTGGCAGCCTATACTAATTCTTCCTAAGTTGGGTTTCAAGGGTGTTAATTTCTATAGACTCTTCTGTGCTTAGTCTAAACTTGTGACTATCCTGTCTTCAGAAACAAGAAAACCAATAGAAGACGAATCAATGCAGAGTCTTTTATTTTTTGCTGCACAAATGGGAGCATGTAGTTAAATGAAAATTCCAATTTGAGAAATTTCCAGCCTTACATCTTTAGTTTTGCATTTTCTTTGCAGTTTACTGTGACACATCAAAAGTACTAATAGCATGTTATGAAACAGATCTAAAAATTGCTTGGGTTACAAATCCTTCCCACCAATTTTCCCCTACCCACATCTCTTTTGTCGCGCAATGTTATTTTATCCCTCAGAGAGATGGTGTTGGTGTTTCTGCTGTCAGCACAACCACATACACCATTCAATCAGTGTGATTTAGGCAGCAGTGAAGTGCACTCCAGTTGTGGGGATGAGTGGCTACAGCAGGGGTGAAGAGAGGAAAGGGATTTTTTAAGCTAGCCTCATTCCTGAGGCAAATGTATCATATAGTAGTGTGTTGAGTTAAAAGCAGGAGGCACTGAAAAGATTTTCTAATTTCATGTTTCTAAATATTAATGATTTTTTTCCCCACAGGAGTTAAAATGAAGTAAGAGGATTCCTACTATAATTGGAAATATATTTACAAATTATATTTTAATAAAACATGACATTATTAATCTTAAATTAGTGCATTTAATTAAATTGCAACATGTATGTGTTGGTCATAAGTATTTGTTGAACTTGACCATGATTGCAATTCATCTTCAGTTGGTATAGTAGATATTAGGACAGAACATTCCTGTACTGTACCACCTATAACAATCAATGGCAAAAGTTTATGGAGTTTTTCTGCTGTTAAGGTCCAATGCATCTTTCAGTTACTCAGTTCTGTGTTAGAACAAGCATGAATACATCTGGTTTTCTGAAGAGCACAGCTCAATTCAGCTGAGCCATTAAGGACCAAACTATAATGCATTTCATCCCAGTAGGGGAATGGCGGTGTTTATACAAGCTGTTACTTAAAAATCCCAACATTTTGCTTCCATTGAGTTACACAGAAACCCCGCAAATAGATACTGTTAGGCAGGAAAATAATTTCTGTCTCCAGGTGATATCACATTTCAGCACTGCCTCAACTTTGGGTTGACAGTTGAAGAGACCAAGCTCAAACCATTTAATGTATTTATCAGCTCCTTCTGCCCCACATGAGTTGTTCTGACTGTTCTGTGGGGAAGGAACTCTAGCAACTATAGTTTCGTGTTCCTTCAGATATCTGTAGAAGATTATAAGATCTCAGAGGTTTACCTCTCTATTTAAAAGTCATTATCGATGGTGGTGAGAGGTAAGTGATTCTGTTGGTACATTGAGAGAGCTAGCTAGTAGAAGAGGTGTGGATTACCTACAGCTTACAGAAGTCTAAGCATCTGCTAAGAGACTTGCAGATATTCTGCAGAAAAACAGTTGTCCTGAGAAAATGATTCTGCCCACCTTGGACAAGCTGCTGCAGACCTTTTCCTCACGTCAAGTGGAGTCCAGCCAGACAACTGTGAGCCCCAGAGATCATTTTAGTTGCTCTTTGAATTGGCATTGATGAACTTCCCACAGCTGAATGGGATGATTTGAGGGCAGTATATCTCCTCTAGAAGTGATGAGGTAATGTCAAACAGAAGCTCATCTCAAAGCAGCTGTCACAGCTGTAGCAATAACACAGCAACAACTGAAATTTTTCCACTAGATCCCAATCATACTAAATAAAAAAGATTTGAAGAAAATAACAAGAGGCTTGCATGAATACTTGATGGTTCTGCACATTGAGCTGCTCAAGCCAGAAATACTGCATAGGCTGGAAAAGTGATGATAAGAGACAGGTTTTACAGTTTCTAAATATTTTTTCTTCTCAGCTGCCCAGGAAAAAATATATTTAGGCATTAGTCATTTCCATAGTTAATAGAGAGTCTTTTGCTCTCTGAGACAGTAAGTCCTGCATTTTTAAAAAGTGGTTTACTCACCTGTATTTCTTCTTGAGGATAAATATTAACATAAGACTGAATCTCATCAGGAACAAATTTATCTTCCACAGGTTCAAGTCCCAGTTAAAACATGCAAATAAATTCGTGTAATTTTATGATTCAGCCTGTTTAGTTTGCATGTACAATCACTCTCTCACAAGTTTGGTCTTTTGGAAAAATAAACTAAATCACATGGTTAAACACAGAGGCAAATCATCATGTTCATCAGCTGGCTGATCTGAGCTATGAAGCAGACTGAAACCTTTCTCAAGAAGGTAGTGTTGAACCCCTCATATTGATGCCATTGTTTGAAACATGAAAATGCTAGGCAGGAATATCTCAGTAAGGTGTTTCATTCGTATTTGTGCTCTCCTTTCATTATTTGCTTTTCCTTTTTCAGTGAACTTAAGTGGAAAAGAGCAAGACAAGCAAAGGTAAGATTTTCTCTTCCTAGTAAACCCTAGCTGCAAACTAACAAGCTGGGCTCAGGACCTGTACCTCAATTAAAAATTATACACAGGTATGCCTCATAGGACTCAGGGGCTCAAGGAATAATGAGAGTTTCTGACAAGGTACAAGCGACAAATACTGCCTGGAACATAGCAATTTTGGGCAGTCCGAAGCCATGTTTGTCCTTGAAGGAACAGATTGGTGATGCAGAAGATCACTGCTGCAAACACTGTCCTGGCCCCACTGAAGCAAGATTGTATTTCATTGACAGAAGAGAATCAATCAAGTCAATATTTGAGGTTGAGGAGTGTGGGATATCTGCTTTTTGTGTTGCTTAAAACCAGTGATATATGTTGGAATTTTTTGCAATGCCTGATTGCATCTTGCATATCTTTTAAATACACACACACATACAATATATACTCTGGTAAAGCAGATTTTTATAAATTATACAGTTTAATCAGTGCTCTGTTGTGTGAAATCATTCCAGACTAAGAAGAAGGGTCAGCTGAGATCCTGCAAACTTTTATAGCATTTTGATGTCCTGTGGGCCTGTAAGACCATTATATTTATTCAACGGGGCTTTTTTTAAGAATCTAACATTAAAAATACAATTAAAGTGTACCTGGATATATCAGCTACACTTGAGAAGACACAGCATGACTTTTGTAAATGGATGTCTATTAACAAACCTACTGGAGACTTTTGAGAGTATCAGCATCCGTGTGACTATCAACAGTCTCTTTCATTTCTAGTTTATTTAAACATACAAAAGGCTTTTGGCATAGTTTCTTGTCATAGAATCGTAGAATCAGCTAGGTTGGAAAAGACCTTTAAAATAATCAAGTCCAGCCATTACACCAGGACTGCCAAGACCACCACTAAACCATGTCACTAAGGGCCTCATCTGCAAGTTTTTTAACACTTCCAGGGATGGTGAGGCCACCACTTCCTAAGCAGCTTGTCCCAATACTTGTTTATCCTTTCTGTGAAGAAGTTTTCCCTAATGTCCAGTCTAAACCTCCCCTGGTGCAGCTTGAGGCTGTTACCTTTTGTCCTATTGCTTTTTACTTTGAAGAAGAGACTGACCCCCATCTCACTACAACCTCCTTTCAGATAATTTCTCAGTGAAAAGGTACCCCCAGGAGCTTCTCCTCTGCAGATTAAACAACCCCAGTTCCTTCAGCCACTCCTCTTAAGATTTGTTCTCCATATCCTTCATCAGCTTTGCTTCCCTTTTCTGGATCCGCTCTTGCACCTCTGTGTCCTTCTTGTAGTGAGGGGCCCAGAACAGAACATCACATTCAAGAAGCAGCCTCACCAGTGAGCAGTACAGGGGGACAATCAACTCCCCAGCCTGCTGGTTATGCTGCTTCTGATACAGGCCAGGATGCTGTTGGCTTTCTTGGCTGCCTGGGCACAAGCTGCCTCATGTTCAGTGTGGCTGTCAATCAGCACCGCTCTGGTCCCTTTCCACTGGGCAGCTTTCCAGCCACCCTTCCCCAAGCATGTAGCATTACATGGAGTTGTTGCGGCCCAAATGCAGGACCCGTCTCTTTGTCATATTGAACCTCATACCCTTGGCCACAGTCCACACATAGGCAAGCCCTTGTATTGGTAAATAATTAGTTAACAGATATAAATAAGACAGTTCTTACTTTGGAGGAAGATTATTTTTGGACTCTAGATTCTAGACTAGCTAATCTTTGAAGATGGTCCTGACTGTATGGACACCTCCATCACTCTTGGGCAGAGTATCTGGTCATTTCAGTCTGTACAGGGATGGTAATTTTGGACTCATCTGTATGTTGGGGCACACAGCTCTCTTTTCCTTGTTTGAATTCACCTTATATTAGTCATTCTTGACCCAAGGGAAAGTGCTTCTGTTTTAGGTGGTGACTAGCAACCAGTTTCCTCACTGAAAGGGCTGCCACTTCTGTTGCTCCAATACTTCTCTTTAGCTACTCTGCATCCTCTATACCAAACACACCATGTGTATACCCTTCTCTTTAATGGTTTGTGACAGCTGTATAGTCAGAGAACAGACCTCCATGCTACACTAATATTAATACCACCCTTAAAGGAAAATAGGAAATTCAATTATTTGGAGAACTTTCTCTTCTTACAAGAAATGGCACTTATTTGACTTTACCATATTCATCAGATACTTGTCCTAATAATAAAATATGTGAGAATCACAGCAGTTTTGACTTTTCTCCATGAGCCTATTCAGCTTGTTTTGATTTCTGCTTACACCAAGCCTCTGGACCTTCATGATATTAGTATATTTTCACTTCAGATCTTGCAACCATTCTGTCAGAAATGCTAAGCATAACAGTATTTAGGCTTTCTCTCAGAATTTAACATGTTCAGTTGCACGCTAGAGCAATTTTTCTTCCCCCTTTCTTTCTTTAACAAGCCAAATGCTACTCTTTTCCTCCCTGAACAGTCTCTGCGTTGTAGCGCCAAGTGCTGTAACTTAATGGTTGTTTTTCCCTAACACTTTTACTGGTAACCCCTTCACTAACATGCAACTGCCCCAGGCAAACCTTTGCTGGGTCCAGCTTCCACCTTCATCTCTGCAAATCAGGTCTGCTCCAGCTGCACACAGCTGAGAATGGCATTGGGATTAATCTGACCTGACTGAGCAAATTTGAAGTTGTACCCAGTTAAGTCTCTGCCAGTTACTCATCATGCTTCTCTTGGAATGTTCTCAGCCGGATTATCCAAATTTGAGGAATAAATGGTAATGTGAGTACCCTGTGAAGACTATGAAGGTGTTAATTAAGAGGAAAAATCAGAGCTCCTTACAGAAATTTCTACCATCCTTCAATATTTTTAGTGTAGAAATAAAAGAAAAACAGGAATAGGAGAAACTTATGCCTACAATATCATGTTGCCATAAATCCTATGCAAATTTGTGCTTTGCAATACTTTTCAGCTGATATTCAAGAGTTATTGTTGTTGCTCTTGAAAATTAAGCAAAATCATGATAATTATAGAAACAAAGAATATTTTCCTAAATCTGGGGAAGGGTGCTCATCTGGGGCAGAGCAGCTGATACTAAAAAATACCCCCAATCATTAAAAAAAATTGAAAGTCTTAATGTGAGTTCATGCCATATGTTATATGATATAATTAAATGAATTGTAAAAGTGTTAATTTCTTTTCCTGAGGAAATGACTTTATTAACAAAGAAAATAAATAATAAATAAAATACATGACAGGCTAACAGTATTCAGGAATGTTATGCATTTTAATGTTTTGGTAATTTGTGTACAGTAATATTTTTGCACTTTGACAATACACAGATTCATATTCATTTGTATTTAATTTCATTAAAAATATATTAGAATTCCATGTGCACTGAAGGAGCTATCAAAATGTGAAAGCTGTCTCCTCACACCAAAGCTTTCTCTATGTGCCATGCGGAGCAGTAAGAGTTTGCTATCTGCAGTAATCTCTTTAACTGGATTAAATTCTTGTGAATAAAATATATTCAGTTCTGGACTATTATAGAGGCCAGATGTGTGGAACAGGTATTTATGAATACGCATGCAGACATTTTGAGTAGTGCATAATTTGTAGTTCTTTCTGGGATCATAGTCCTTCTAGTAATTCTATTGTTTTGTTTTCTTTTATCTGACTGGAAAAAAAAACTCAACCAAAAAAACAAAGCAAAACCAAAATTGTAGAGAGTCTTCTGAGTGAAAGCCAACCTGTGTTTGACCCAGCATTTTTTTTTTGCTAGCTCTTGTGGGTTTTTTTCAATGGTAGATAGGTTCAACAAATATATAACCTGCTGTTACACTTCAATTTGGTAACTGCTGCAGAGATTATTCTTTTCTTCTTCATTGTGAAGAATAGTTTATGGTCAACCAGTATAACAGAATATATTGCCTTGAAAATCTGGTGTCAAAATACTCCCTTGCCTGCAGCAATGTACCCTTGCTTATATTTTGTCAGCTACAGTCCTGACTTCACATACTTAAAGCTTATACAGTTTAATTTCTTCTGTGTTTTAAGTAGAGAGGTCTATAACATTCCATTTGTTTGATGGTGAAGTTTTTGGTAGTATTAAATTTTTTTTATTGTTTTTATATCTTTTTCTGTGTGAATTTTTGAAAATGCAATAATCTCAGCTAAATTTCTTTCTAGGAATTTGTAAGAAGAAATGTCAGTAAATTAACTAAATGTGTTCATCCTTTCTTTTTAAAGCATTGTAATTTTATAATTTTCCAAAGGTCTCTGAAGTTCAAAGCGAATCTTTCTTCTTCCCAAGTGCTTTGGGTCACAAAAAAAAAAAAAAAAAAAAAACCAACATAAAAAAGGATGTAATAAAGTAAAAGTGGTGTGGTGACACTGAAATTGTGTACTAGAGACATTTTTCTGTCCTGAATTACTTGTGAGCATCTGCTGCAAAATAGCCTGTGAAGTGTTCTGCTGGCTGAACTGTCTATGAAATTTAGGCAGTTTGTTTCTTGATGACCAGACCCATCAGACCTCTTTAATATAAGTTAAACAGCGGTGAAAACCGTAACAGCAGTAAAACTATTATGGAATTTGCTTTTTTTTTTTTTTTTCTGCCCATATAAGACAGCTCAGTTTTACAACCACAGCAGTGTAAGACACTACTGTGAGTAAATGATGCATGTTGATATTCATGACTATTCCTCATTGCATTTACATGTCTTTACATATAAAAAGCACAAACAAAGAACCCACAGCACAAGAAGAGTATCCATGTAAGGTATTATTTTGAGGCTTTTAATGGCAGCAAGGAAAATGGTTGAAGGGGAATAGTATGGTAAATCTCCTAAAATTTGTAAAATACTGACATCTGGTGGTAAAACTACTTAGAACAGGAAGATGCGGCTAATTGCTTAGTCCCTTTAAAAGGTTATGATTTCAAATAATCGCTTCAGTAGATTATTAAAAGATTATGATTTTAAATAATTGTTTTCAGTAGATTATTCTAATCTGTTTCTTTTCTGTTATGTGTATTTAGAAATTATTCTGTAACATACAATTAAAAAATCTAAATTCTCTCTTTTCATATAAAAATCTTAGCAGATTCATCCCTTAAATCTTAATTGAATTTAGTAAATTGTCAGGAAGTGAATAATTAAGGAATTTCGGTGGTGAGCCTGATGGTGAGCCTGACTTCTTGGCCTACCTTATTATTCTAAAAGGGATTTTATTTTTATTTTTTATTTTTTTAATGATGCTTACTTACTTGTTTTCCTAGTGGGAAAACACAGCTGCTATCTTTTTAGAAACACTTTATCACTTTCTAGAATAAAAGTACCTTTAATTAAACTAATGAGTGATAGTAACAGCAGCTTCCAGCTATATCTAAACCTTACTTGGTATTGAAGAAACAGCACTGATCTAGATTAGTGCAAACAGAGCTGTCCTTGGTTCAAAAGCAGAGCTGATGGGATCATGGGGCAACTACAAGACAGCTCAACTTGGTAAGGATTGCAGTAAGTGGTGTTACTTCTGTAGATATGGAAGTTGCACAGTAGGCTGTTTTGATATCTAGCTAGCCAAGCAGCTGTTCAAAAACAAGCTGTGTCATCACTAGAGCCTAAAACATAAGGGGGGATAGACTGGATGACACTTATGGAAATTTAAAATGCCTTTGGGCATCTCTCCTGGTCTTCAGCTACTACTTCAGAAGGAGTTTTGAAGATGATGCGACTCACATCTGTTAGCCTTGTGAAATGTATCAAACACCCTTAAAACATGAACAATAACACTGAAGATACTAGAGTTAGGGGATTGAGTCTTACATGTCGATCTCCAGTGTTTTGGCTGAGGCTTCTCAGCACAGAGAAGTCAGGAGAGCCAATCCTGCTACTGCTGTCTCAAGCTCAGCCTTCCAGTCTGGGTTCCTTGGTGAGAAGACAACACAGGCATATCCATCTGTGGCTTTTCCGTCTCTCATAAAATACCAGCTGGGGGAACAACTTGTACATCACACATGTAGCCCTGCTATTGATATCGCATTTCCTCTTATCAGATAATTAAAATATAGATCTGATTTAATGAGGAAAATAGGAAGGAATATGTCTCAAGACAGATAAGAACCTTCACCCTTCATGTTCTAGTGCCTTCATAGAGCAAACTTAGTGAATGAAATGGAAAATAATAATTATTTTAATGTTAGGAAAAACATTTTTATCAATGCAGTAACAAAATTCAGCTTTCTTTTTTTTTTTTCAAACGAGTGGAGTCTTATCGGAAATTAAGTCATTATCAAAACAAGATTTTAACAAAACCATTGGGGAAAAACAAAATGAAAGAGTTTAATGCCTTCCCAAACATGCAATTTTATTAGTTCTTCCTTAGCTCAGTTTAATAATAAACAGTCACTTCCAAGGAAGAAACTTACAGGTTAGCATAAAAATAGTGCCATAAATAAAACTGTGAAAACGTACTGTGCTATTTTCACGTATGGCAAATATGCCCATGCAACTGCTTAATTTTAAGCATACTTACATATAGTTCTTATCTAAATGACAAAAGTTGGCATAAGTACAGGTTGGTTTCTTGTTTGATTGAACCAATTGTTCAGCTGAATAGGCAACATTCCTTACAAAATCTTGTTTTCTCCCCCAGACCAAGAAACATGAAAAGCTTACTTGTTGGAGACCAAAGCATTCAGATTTTCCAGATATTCCGATTAATTTTATTTGAATTCATTATGTTGTGCTTTACTGCAGTATTCTGTAGAATTCTTCAGCTAAACCCTTGCTTCTCTATGAGTTTAACTGGAGCTGCTGTTTCAAAAAGCAACATTCTTCACTTTAGTTGTTAATTCGTTTAAGATTTGTTGAAAGAAGATGTCCAATGCATATGATTTATCAACATCCTGAAAGAAAAGTCAGCAACTGTTAGCACAAATATGATTTGGTCTAGTGTACGTAAGAAAAATGTCATTTACCTCTTACCAGAGGCTCCAGACTGGTAATGCGAATGGCTTTCTATTACCGTAAAGTCTTGGTTTGTTTAACATCAAAGAAAATGAAGACTCTGACATTTTAGTAACTTTTAAAATTATATTTTCCAGAAAGAGTTAATACGGTAATACAAACTCTTGCTGCGCAAAATGTAAAGGTCTAACATATTAATTACTTGACGCCATTACCGTATGAAAACATAGATGGATAATGCAGCAAAATTGTAGAGAATTACCTTATTATAACAGGTACACTAATGTAAAATGTCATTTGAATAAAAAATATTTATTTTAATTAAAGAAATAATTACTTGTAAGCAAATATTTTTTTGCCAAAATCAATAAAGGACAGCATTCTCTTAAAGATTATTAGGAGGAAGAGGCAATGTCTTCCTTAAAGAATATTCATATTAAAATGATTATTTTGGGAATCATTGTGATTGTTACTATTTAAGGATCATATACGTAACAGTAATTGTAAATGACAACAGAAAAATAATAAAGATGTATTTATTAAAGTTTTTTTAAACACACATACAAAAATACTGTCTAGAATATTAGTCATTTGGACCACTTTGGAATACAGTTTTATTTCAGAGAAGTGGCTTTGGATATTTCCCATCACAGTTTCCAAAATCGTATAGTTATAATATTCAGGTTTTCAATAGTGAAGATTGAAAGAAGTTGCAGTTCTCTTTTTTATATATTAGCATGCTGAGTGTATGGCTGGACTGGTGTGTTCCTGAAAAAGACACAAGATCCTTCTCCTATCTATGTGGGGTCGCAGATGAGTGTTGGCATTGAGTGAGACAATAGAGGGGAAATTCAGCTCCACAATAAGATAACTAGAAGCATTCATATACATGATGTGTGTTTGTGTGACCTAGTCTGGTGTTTCAGATCCTCTTCCAGCATATGGAATCTAGAAAGCAATTCAGACCAGCAAAAGATGATGCCAGGGGGCTTACCAGCAAGTAACACTGCAAGCTCCATTGGCTATGGATTCAATTGCCAGCCATAAGTATTTACTGAGAAGTTGTAGGCTATCCCGCTTATCTCCAATTGCCAGCACAGACAGGTGTAAGTCTGCTGTAATTCTCATGTCAGATTTATCGAGTTAAGAGCCAGTTCCATGCACATGTCACAGTTGTGCTAGGAAAGTATCATCTCAGAAGGCACTGCATGCAAGCAGGTGGCTGGGATGAACCTAAGATCTGAACTGGCTATAATGAGATCTTACACATTTTGCTTACATACGAACACCTAAACTTGGATGTTTACGCATCCTGATACTTCAGAAATTTCCAGAAGTAAGAGTGTTATTTGGGAAATAAACATATGACCAAAATGCACAGAGGTCCAGGGCTAACAAATGAGTTCAGTAAGTATTATAAGGGATTTTTGTGATAAGCCCAATCTAGATCAAGAGGTACAATCTTATGAACTCTATTTTAATCAGTATACAAATTAGTTTAATAAGAATAAAAATTTAATCACCCAGAAGACTTGGGGTACATGTCTGCTTTCTCATTGCAGCTGGGGTTTGATATACAGTGAAATCTAGCTCTGATATCTAAGATACATCTCTGCCACTGGAGAATCCCTCACTACATATCAGAAAGGTAATATATATGTTGTCATGGGTTCAGCAGTAGCAGTCATTTTTTCTCCTTCCTTGGTAGCTGGTGCAGCACTGTGATTTTGACTTTTGGCCTGAGAACAGCGCTGGTAACACCAATGTTTTCAGTTACTGCTTAGTATGTTTGGTCTGGCAGAGGACTTTCTGAGCCTCATGCTCTGCCAGGGAGGAGGGAAAGCCAGAAGGAAGCAGAGACAGGACACCTGACCCAAACTGACCAAAGAGGTATTCCATACCATAGCACGTCATGCCC
>JANRGW010041866.1:0-29817 GCA_024733675.1 Psilopsiagon aymara | reverse complement strand
AAAAAAAGACAAAAAGAAACCTTGCCACATAAACCCAATACACAGAATATGTTGAATAAGTGACTCTTCTGTTTACCTGCCTAACACAAAGCATCACCTCTGTGCTGTATGCATAAAATCAGACTGCTGGGTTATCTCCTTGTCCTCTGAGAGCTGCCCCTCAGGAGGGCATCCAGAAATGACCAGCAAAAGTTTATGCTTGAGCATCTTGATTCAAAACATGTAGAGAAAAAGGTGAAAGAGGATGTGAATGCAAAGTATGTTTGTCATTGCCTCCCCTTTTTCAAAGGTATAGAACAATGAGGCCCAGGTGTTATGGTTGCAGGAATGCTAAAAATTTCATAAGTTACTCTGCAGGCATGAAAAGCCACAGAAGGTCAGGCCAAACAGGCTTAGGGTTTGTGCAGGGCAGGAGCTGTTCAGAGTGAATGTTTTTAGTGTGCAGTATCCATTACCAGTTGATGTTAGAGATCCTCTTGTAGATGGATCATCTAATGTTTTTTCTTAGAAGGCAGAAAAATAGCCATGGCAAAGTTTCAACACATGTATTTGAAGGGAAAGTTGGAGTTATGGAGACAGAACTTCTGTTTTGACCAGCTAAGAATGGTAAGTTTGAGCTTTATCCTGCTGCCTTTCGTTCCCATGATAGAATGATTACCACTGAAAAAAAAACAAAAAACAACAAAAAAACCACACACACACACAAAAAAAACCCAAACAAAAACAAAAAAAAAAAAAAAAAAAAAAAAACACCAAAAAAAAAGGTTGGAAACTTTTATGCTGCGTAAGAAAAATCTTCTGGAGCTCTCTATTTCTGGATGATAAGTGAACCAACCCTGCTTTCATCTAGTAGCCTGCTGTCAAGTAAGCAGGTTTGAACAGGCTTGGGTTTATTAGTACATAAAGTGCAGCATGTGTTGGTCTGTGTTTCTAGGACAGTTTAAATAAAGTTCAAGGTTATATCCAAGGCAGAACCATGTGGATAGTTTGCAAAGAACCACTAGCCCCCAGCAGCTTCCAAAAACTGCTGAGTTTGCTCAAAACGATAGCCAAACTATGGGCATACTGCTGTCTCCTGGCTCAAGCAGGAGCTGTGGCTTCTTTGCCAGAACGTTTCCTATATCACAGGGGTTTCCCATATTAATGTACCTACATGCCAGTGTCTGCAGCAGTGTCTGCTGGAGCTCCAACTGCTCCAGGCCACATCTGAATCAGAGCCTCACCTATGTCCTCTGCTTTAACCCCTTTTGGGGCCTCCCCAGGAAAGTTTCCTATCCCTTTCCCCTGACATCCAGAGTGGCTTTGGGAAAAGATCAAGAAGGTTTGATAGTCTAAGACAAAGATGCAAGGAGCAGTAAGACTGGTGTCCTCCAGGAGTGAAAACCTGGGCCATCCTCAGAACTTCAGTAGCTCTCATGCAGCAACCACCTCTGCCTTGGCCATTCCACTTAGAGTGTGGCCACTGGCAGGATGTCAGCCTCCTATCCTATGGGCAGAAGGACCATACACCCTTGGAATTTCCCCTGTCCCCCCCGTTAATGCCAGCACAGCTGCAAATGACCTTCAAGCATTGTTTCCCCACTCAGAGCTCCTATTTCCAGCCGATCCTGCCATGCTCATCTGCCCATGGCCACCCTCACACCCACATCTCATGCTCTCAATTACTCACTGAGAAAACTTCTGACATAAAGAAGATTAACCAAAAAGCCAGCTAATGTCTTTCTCCCATTTAAAACAAAACAGAGCAGGAGCAGAAAGCTTTTCCCTTGGCTAAGTAGGGTCATACATTCAGTATCTGCTCCATTTGAAACCAGTCCTATCTCCTTTCCTTCCCTATGGCACCTCTGCAATAATGGTTGGGAACAGGTCCTGCTCTGTACCAGGAAAGCTAGACTATAAATGGAGAAAGGTGTCATTTCTCCAGGGCAAACACCTTCCCCTGGCTTCAGTACAAGCGTATAGATCTTGCTAAATATTGAGCCTCTGCTGCCCACAACCTTTGGTAAGACCAAAATCTGGTTTCATTTACTCACATTTCCTAGGATTTCTCTTTATCTTGTCCATAATTTCACATAGACTTTAAGCATTTTTGCTATATATATCTCAAGCAGAAATCCGTTCAACCAGAATTCCCTTAATAAAGGTTAAAAGATTTGCAGTGAAGAAATGTCAAAATACACTAGCTTATAATTGCCCTCAAATATGCAGTTTTATATATTTACTTCATGGAGAGGAACCTTGGCATATATTTAATTAAAGAAATGGAGCCTGCAGGAGGTCTGAGAATGGAGCTCATTGTATTTTGGTTTGGGGTGAATTTCACAATCTACTATATAGTTTTATTAATCTCCCAAGCATGAACAAACTCTAGCTATTTCTGTAGAAAATGGGAAGGAAATAAAACTTAGAAGCCCTTGGAAGTGGTTTTAAACATAGCAGGAGAAATTACAGTATTTAATGTCAGAATCTAGACAATTATTACAGAATAAATGGCTGCATGTGAGAGAAATAAACTTTGAACCAAGACTGCTAATTGATATTTCAACAAAGGAGACATTTTTATGAAATAGAAATTCTGAAATAGACTTTTAGCACTTTTGTCAATTAACCAACAATAAAGGTTACAATTGGCACCGGGAAAGCTTACAATATGATTCCTGTTGACATCATCTTTTTTGATTGAATCTAGAAAGGTTAACCTGAAGACCTGCAGAAAAGGAATCCAAGAAGTGAAGCTCTGGTGAGCTTCTGAACACCAGCTACCAGATCCAGGAAAGAGTGCAGAAATACGTCACTTAAAAGGTTAGTTGGAGGCTAATATAAGGCCACAGCTCAGCAGCGCAGAAAATGGTGCCGTACCAATTGGAAGGCCACAAGATCTGTGGATTACCTTTGATAAGAGGTGGAAAACCTGACCTTGTGATGCAAGTTAAAATAGGAAATGCACACATGTGATACCGTGTGTGCCAGGACCAGGGACATGTGCGTGTGGGGAGCACCACTCTGAACTTTGAGTCTGAAGACATGTCACATTGTCAGTGAAAATTACTTTCTCTCCTTTCTAAGGGGGAGAGTTTAAAGACCTCAATGAGGCTAGCAAAGGATGGGACTGGGGTATTTATAGGGGATCTGACAGGAGCATGCTGCTATAATCTTTGATCTGGCTAAGGGAAAAGCAGTACTCTGTCCTGAAACAAAGACTAATGCTTTCCTCCCCAGCTTTCTTCATCCTGAAATGTCAGAGCTAGAGAAAAAGTGGTAAAAACAATGAAATGAAATGCTACAAAATGTGACTAATTCCATTTGTCAAGCAGGCTCATGTATCAGAGAGTTGTAGGTCTAAAAACACAAGCCAACCCTGTTAATTTTCGCTGCTTTACTCTACTTCTTCTCATAGGAAAGAGAGTATGGAGGTTAAAATGTGTGGGAATGGAGATATTTTCCACTGAAGTAAATGTAATTTAAGTGTAAGAAGGGAAAATATAAATTTCCATGGCAAAGCAAAGAATTTAAGAAACCTGCCATACAAACCCAACTTGTTCATTAAGAAAAAAAACCTCAACAGATATATTTATCTTTCCCTGGCTGGTAACTGAAATACTTATTGATCTATAAACCCAGAGTCATGTACCAGTCGAAATACAAGTATTATCTCTAAACAGCTCCCTTCAAGTCCCACACACATGGAAGAAAGTATGAAGTAGGCTGAGTTTAACAGCACAAAGGCCTTAAGCATATAATTTTAGCCAAAGGGAACTCTTTACAGAAGATCTGAGACAAAGAGCTCTGTGTCATAGGATCACAAGGCTTGATTAATTGTGTGCATGCTTTAGCCAGAAGTACTTCTTTCCTCACTGTTCAACATGTTCATAGTTGAGGTAAAAGAAGATTTCACACCAAAAGAGGAAAACCACACTGTTGTAATACCCAACTTCCAACTATCCCTGTGCATACTGGAATCCTCAGCTCTGGATTAGAGACACAGGCGTCTCAGTGTGCCAGGTCTGGCATAGGGGACAGAGTAAATCTGATACCTCAGGAAGGGATTAGAGAAGCTGGAGAGGAGAAAACAGAAGCTGCCCAAGCTGGCAGGTAAGAAATGTCTACAAAAGGCATTGTGGTGTAAAGTATTTAGTGGTGAGGTAATTAAGCAGAGGCAGTTACATAGCTTCTGGTGGGAGAGAAGGTGGCACCTATCTCCTTTGGGAGTCTTGGCTGTAAATCCTCCCCTGGAGATCAGAAAAATACTGAAAAACAACTAACAGTTATCTCACCCATGTTTTTCCCTTAGCCACATAAGAGGTAGGAAATCTGCTTTCAAGTCTTCCTCCTCTCTCCTCGCCCACACACCTGATTAGAAAGCAGATTTGAACCTTGGTCTCCCACTGAGGAGAGTGGCCTCACCACCACCTTCTCAGGTATTTGGGAACAGGACTTTCTTAATGCCCTCTGCTGAATCTGGTGTACTTTGCCATAGCTAATTAAATACCTGCATTCAATGATAAACTAAACCTGACTCTTACACCTTTCTCCATAAGGCCAAAGGATGAGGATATTCTCCCAGGATGTGAGAGATTCAAGTTTAAATCACTATTCCCGAGGAGATGGGCCCAGATGGCTAGGATGAAAGGGCTGGTTCCCAGAAGACTTGAAGGCGTTTCCCACACCACTAGGCATGCACAGAGCATGTCCGGAGGTGATCCCATGTGCTTTCCTGCACCACTGTAGTATCAGCTATACAAGGAGAATCCCTCATAGGCACTCATGGTGCTTAAAATCTCTGGGGATAGATACTCCATGACCTCCCCAAGCAATTCACTCCAGTAATCCCCTTCGGAACAGACCTGAGCAAGGCTACTCGGTGACATTTGAACACTAGGGCATAAATACGCTTTGTACAACTAATTCCTGGCTCAGTCCAAGGTACTCTACTTTCAAAGGTGGCTGTTAACTATTGATGCTATCAGTGGATGTCTGATGGGTCGCATATCTGCCCATGAAATCTAGCTGGAGCACTGCTCCTCTCCTGGATCACTGCAACAGTGAGAGTGCTTGTGCTCGTTGCACCACAATAAGTAACAGAGCAGAAGAAGCATTTTGCCAAGGATAGGAAAGACTAGCTGTTCCTCCACCTACTTTCAATAGCAAGGGGAAGTATTGGAGTCCTCTTAAAGAGGAGAAAATACATGGACATGAAAACAGGGTGGGAGGATGAAACCTGTCTGCACCAGGCATCCTCCTCCCTCCGGTACTACAGATGCCCTATCAAGAGGAAAAGGTTACGTAATGAAAGAAGTCTGCCTACAAAGCCTGCTGCTACAAGAGTTTGCCAAGAAAAGACTTGAGAGAGAGTGCCATACAACAGTCTTAAAGCGAGACATTGCAAGATAGAACCTCAAAGAAGGATCTCTGACTAATAACCTAGAAGGGATTAAAAAGATAGAAAGACCAGTGAATCAACCAGGAAAAGCACATAATGGGATATCTCTGGAAATTTTCACTCTGCTATTGCAAATAATAATAATACTCTTTCTTTACAGTTAACGTACAGTGTGGAGCTCAAGTGACCAGGGCTGGTTGAATTTGGAATTCAACCAGCAAGGAGAAAATTTGAATCTAACAGTATGATGGACAAATTATCACACTGAAATTCTTTGATGCTCAAAGAGTGTCATCTTCTTAGGCCCATCTAACAAAAGCCAATAAACAAAGAGAAACGGTATTGCTGGCCATTGCCTTCATGCTGCCCAGGTAGCATTGGCTTGCCCTGGTTTTGTTTCAGTTCTGTTACTCTTGCAGCCAGGACCTGGATATGCACTGGCATGAAGGAAAGAAAATGGAGGTGTTTAAATACTTAGCTGCCCAGTGAACCATGAAATAAAACACTCAGTACTGATTTGATTGAAAATTTGGTTGACAGTTTGAGACTGCCAGAGACAGATGCCAGTAAGACTGTTAGTGTTCTCTAAAGTGGCCAGATTCTGATACTCCACTGATACTTCTGGAACCGTTTATCATTTGTACATACATGTGTTAAATATACATTGCTGTCTTCCCTTGAGCACTGTGATTCACATGCTGATGGTATCAGGAGATCAACAGCAAGATGAGTGCCCACGTGGTTTAGGGGGCACCGGTGCACTTTCCTCTGTCTGTCTAAAAGAAAACTAGAAGCTAGAAAGCCCTGTGCCCCCTTTTTGCGCAGAAAGCTGAGATACAAGCAAACCAACTTACTTAAGATGCCACAGGCAATCTATGGTGGGGCTGGGAACCAAATCCAGATTTCCTGAATCCTATCCAGTGTCTTAACCTCAAAAGCGTCCTTTCTCACTAATCAGGTATATCAGACGACTCATCAGACACCTATATGTATATCTGCTTACCCTCAGATTTGTATACCTCTCTGGTCCTGAAAACTAGTTTGTTCTCTCCTGCCTCGCCCACAGAGGTTTGATAAGGTTGTAAAACCAGCTTAAAGACTTCCTTTGTTCTGAGGACAGGCGCTGCAAATAGCAGCTCTACCCAAGACTCTGACCTTGCTCTTGAGGTCCTGAAAGATGAAACAGCTGTCAGACGGGCTATATCCATATGGAAACTTCCTCACTGTTTGTGCCAGTTAGGTGTCTGTTGGAGTATCAGTGGCTGGACATGTCATCCTAATGAAGGTAGTGTAGGCAAACTGCTGAAAGAAGCTCATCAGCAGTTCTCCAAAGCCACCTTACCTTTAGACAGAAGGCAGGAAGGACATGGTCTGTTAGAACACGCATAGGTCTCAAACAGAAGCCAAACAGCATAGAAGCTGCCAGAAATCACGGCCAACTGAAGATCCTGTTACTTTACCCTCAGTAAATCCCACCAGATTAGAGAAGCACAGACTCAAGAGTAAAAACATGACTTAGGAGTTTCAACATGAAAACAAATTCCAGGTGAATTTGTTAGCCATTATTTAGTCAATTTTCATGAGCAGAAGATCTGTCTTTCCTTTTCCTTTGAGAGCAGTTGCTGCAGATTTTGTCTCTAGGTGCGATTGAAGTCTGCTGTGTTAAAAAGAAAGTTGACGGAGGTAGCAATAGGCATGACAGAAGCACATGAGACTTCTTAAGCTAATCATTAAAGCCCAGGATCAAGAAAGCAAGTGCTTGTATGTGCCTCTGACGGCCCTGTCAAGTCAAGAGAAAAAGGGGAGGTGGGGGTTTAACTCCTGAAAAAGTAACAGCTGAAAAGTGAGGCTGGTGTGATAAGATGGGAACTCCAAAACAGGTGATTCAGGCTGTAATGTATGCTGGTATTAGGAAAAAACACGAAAAGCACATAAGGAAAATGTTGTGAAACTGGCAAACCTCATGGAATTTATGAAGAAATCAACAGTTTGAGAATTAGCCTATTATCACCAGAAAAAAACAGTTTGGAAAAATTAACAAGGGATAAAATTTTATAATTGCTGTAGCTGGTGGCAAAACTTCTATAGATCTCAGTGGTGCCAAGAGCTCATCCTAGGAGCCTTGTCATAGGAAAAGAAAACACCATTATTCTGACCAACTGAAAGGCTTGAGTAGGGAGAGCCCAAGCTTGTCAGCTTTTCCACTTCCACTATTTCCACCACCCCTGGATTTTCTGCTCTCCCCATAATACCAATGTCATTCCCAAAGACTAGTATAGTATGTGAGTACATCAGCACTCCACATTATAGTGCTTAAGTGAGTTAGCTCTAAAAGAACTAGCTTGAGGACGAGAAGCAATCCAGCTTTATTACCATGGTTCTCTACCCATGTTAATTTATTGTGCTAATGTAGCTATACCACTTCTAGGTATCCCTGAACTACACAGTGTTGTGAGATCCGGATCTGCCAAGAACACAAATGTGTCAGTAGGTTGAAGAGGAAGGCCTGAGACTAACAAGTTGGTTGGTAATGTGAGGTACACCGAAGGAGGCTATTAGTGTGTGCTGCTTTAATGCCTTCTAATTTTTTTAATTAAAGCTTGGTTACAATATCCTGTAGGGAAAAATCCCTTGCTGGCAAAAAGTCTAGGCTAGAAAACCTCACAAGCACTTTTCTGGCATTAACGTCTATTACTCTAAGTAGCAGTCCAGCCCAAACTTGTAGGAGAATAAAGCTACCACACTCCTACCACAAAGACTGCTGTTCTTTGCCAGTAATTGCTGTTTTTCCATACACAAGGACCAGATCATCTACTTTCATTCAAAATGACTTATTTTAGATTAAGGGAAAACAGCAGTAAGAAGGGGGGCTGGAATTAAAATGCAAGGTCTCCAAGAGAGATCAGTGCGGGTTCGCTTCCGTGACAGGCCGAAGCAGGTAAGAGGAAGATGGCTGCTGCCTCTGCACACATGCAGAAGTTCTTTGAAATTCCTCATGTTGCTGGCAGGCTTAAACGTTTCATTTATTACATCGGCCTCTCAGGGCTCCCAGTCATTTGGCTGCGCTGATATCAAGCCTCGCAAATGGCTAAAATCCAATAAGGTAGCAATTGTATATGTCTTTGTACTTGGGATCAAGACAGGCACCCAGCTGCATAAAGGTTTGGCTCCAGGAGACCAGCAATGCTGATGCTGCCAGTGCTGTCTCCACGAGCACCCTCTGATACAGTTAGGTCTGAATTTTCCCACCTGACCATGCTCAAGTGCTACCTCATGCTGCACACTGAGAGAGCAAGTTATATGGGGAAGAAAAGAAGCATATGGTTAATTCTGTGTTTGTACCATCTCAGTTGTGGTCTACAGCCAGATCCCATCAGTGTTACTGTAATACAGCACTAATAACAGCAAACCAGAGAAATAACATGACCATGGTGAAACTTCTGCTGGAATTATCCTGGGGCAAGTTGCGCCCAGTAAAGGCAGCTGCCGGCAGCTGCCTGCTCTCCCCGCTGGAAGGGATGGCAGTGCTGTGAGAAAGCAATTGATCTGTGGGGCTCCACACCAGAGCGACAACCTGATTTATGGTTATGTAGCTGCACTAGATAAAGAAGCTGTGGCCTTTTCCTTTCAGCACAGGTGTGGTCATCACTTAATTATCCCTGAGAAGGTGGAAAGCATTAAAACCTCAGGAAACTCTTGTGCATGTGCGTGTGAGAGTAAAGAGGGTAAACGATAGGCAGCTAAAATTACCTAAGAATTAATTCTACTTTCTCTGAGGCTCTGCTCATTTCCACCCCACATGCACGTACACTCTGGCACGCACAGACAAACACATGCACACAAATACTAAACAAATACGTTCACCTTGAGAGCATTATTGACTATTCGATATGGTCGGATTGCTTAAGTTAAAAACTCTCCAAAGAAAAGAGTTTGCAGATTTCTGTCAGCCAGAGATCTATTACTCATGCTCAACCATCTGGTATTTAATGAGAATATGACAAGCTGATTGTTATTTTTTTTTCACATGGCAAATTGAAAAATGCGACTTTTTGATCTGTATTTTAATTACACACCCTCTGATCTCTCTCCCTTGCACTTTCTTAGTAATGAATTTGGAGAGTTAACACACTCTGACTTTCCATATTAGCCCTGCTTCTTGAATGGCTAAAAAAAAATGTAATTTCTTTACATTTCGGGTTCACCTGTGATCTGTGGAGGTTTAAAGAAAACCCTTTTCCTCCCAGCTGAAGCACCAGGGAAGGGTTTCTGATGAGGTGAGACTGCTTGGCTCTGCAACCACACTCGGTCCACCACAGCTTCCTGGCACCCTGTTTTCTCCATATCATTTTAGATCTCATGGAAGGGGAGTTACTTCACATTATAGGTGTTGCTATTATCAAATAGACTCATGGTTTTGCTCAAATGCTGGAAACATAATAAAAAATTAAAAAAAAAAAAACAAACACAAAACCCTCTTTTACCACAAAAAGAGGGGAAGACGTTGAAAGCCCTAGAAACGGTGATTTTTGTCAGACTGACCCTGCTCCATTTACGACAGGTTGCTGCCTGCTTAGTCGGGCCTCATGCCTATAGCTGCAGCTAAATCAGACTATGTATGAAAGCGTGACTTTAAAGGGACCGGACCCAATCACATGACACGTTTTTGTCCAAGTTCCACTATCATGTGACAATCTACAGTAGATTTATGAAATTAAGCACAGATGGCTACTTTGTTTTTGTTCTTTGAACTGACAGCTGCTGGTGTAAAAATAAATTAAATTAAATTTCATATAAGTCAGACATTGCAATTTTTTATTTTTTTTTTTTTGTTAAATAATCTTTAAGGTCCCCCCCCCCGCACGCACACACATACATTTTAATGTTTTACTGGTTCTTGTTTCTCACCCCACGCTCCTGGCTCCAGGCTCCGGGAGCCTTCCCCAGCCACCCTGGCAGTGACCTCCCTTTTCATCTGGGCACAAGCTTCCCAAGGGACATCAGGCATCCAGACCCTGTCCACAAACAGACACTGAGTGGCAGTGGGGACAACCTTTGCTGAGCCTGGCCAGCGGGCATAGCTGAAGCAGGGCCATTTAAAGCCACTTCCCATCAGGAAACCCAGTTAAAAAGAGGGAAAACCCTATGAATTCTCCACCCTACAAGCCTGCAGTAGAGTATTCCTAAGCCCTTAGGACCTCTCAGTTCTGAAAGGCTGCATCTGCCAACAAAAGTAGGAGGATTGTTGTTAACCGAGCTGCTAATAATCCAACATATTGGGAAAAACGAAGGGTAAGGAAAGTCATGGCAGGTGCACAAAACAGAATGAGCTGACTTTTTCAGGAAACAATGTTTCAGGATTGGCCAAAGGGTTCTCCTGTATTCACAAATCTCCATGGAACACTTTAAAAGTCTTCTGTGTTTGTATCACTTAAAGTGCTGCTATTTTAGGTCAGTGTAAATAAGTCATGTGTGCCGTCAGCCTTGTACGAGTGCTTTCTGCTGCTTAATAATACATGTGCTTGTCCATTATAGGGGCTACATGGGTATGTGTTGGGATCTAGAGGCAGTCGTGCAAAGATCCTGTCTTTGGCATGGCTGCTTAATGCTTTGAGTGAGGGCATGGGGCATACACTTGCGATGACCTAGAGCAGGGCAAAGGCTAAACCTAGTTGTGATCACAGCGCCCAATAAATAATTAATAAGAAACTGTCTCATGGTATCACTGCTTTCCTCCCAATAATCCAGCACTATTGTATTTTCTTTCATTTATACAGAGATATCAGCATTTGAGGTAGCAGTGGGTTAACTGACCACATAAGAATACCTCCATTTGAATTACACTTGAGCAGTTTGCTGGTGTTTGGTGCGTGTTTGGGAATTATGTTTCAGATTCCCTCATGGAAGTGCTTGGCACAAATGGTGCAGCACCCAACAGGATCCAGCAAGCAGAGCATCTCAGGCCTGATATTCCCTTTGAATACATACAGATGCTGAGCTCCAGTCTCAGCTGTGGTTTTGGCATCCAACAGACTCCCACCCCTGTGAAAACTATTCAGGTGACTGGCCTCAAGTGAGAGCAGGACACTCTGAAGCTGGGAGCCTCACTGACCTGATATTAATGGCTCTTGTATTGTTCGTTCCCTTTTGTGTCCCTGCTCTCTCTGGGTCTCTTTTTCCATTTATATAATGGATTTGTCAGTATGGGGACTCTCATTATATGCTTATCCAGAAATTAACACAACGGGGTCCTGTTCTCCATAGCTCTGTAGGCAGGACAGCAGCAAACAGAATTAGTTTCACTAAGGGTCTAAACTGCACAACAGTGTCATGCAATAGTCTGAATACAGGACAGAGAGCATGAACTTTCTAGATCTCAATCATTTGATCATTTTGCAAAGTTACTGTGAAATGCATAAGCAATGGCAAAAAAGTAGGCCTGTCCATGTTGCATAATTACTGAGTTAGTGCTGGAAAAGCACTCAGGGGTTGGGAGCCGTTAAGTCCTGTTACGGGCCACACATTCTTCAACCCATCTGCATGTTGCTCCATCCAGCCAGGTAGCAATCACACTGAATGAGAAGTGTGTTCTCATATTCTGATACAGTTGCTTTACCTGGGAGCTTGTAGGGAGAAGATGGGTAAAAGTGCCTGTTTTCCCTGTTGGGCATCTGCAAGACTTAATTAGGTGCTATTTGTAAAGGATTTTGCCTTATGCTCCTGTGATTTTGCTCTCAAAGAAGTCAATTCAGGTTTGCTATTCCTCCAGCAGAAGGAAAATCCACCTAATAAAAGAGCAAACTATCATACTGGAAAAGCTAAATCTCTGAGTCTGACTTGCTGGGAGGGAGATGCCAAAATACCTTTACAAATCCGTGCCTCAGTGCCCGTGTCAGGTTTGCGAGGTGAAAACATTGTGCTTCTGAGAAAAAAATGAAGAGGGTTTTGGTAGCAAAAAGCTTGCCCACACACACCTCAAGAGACCTGTGAAGGCTACTGAAACTGAGCACAATGTCTGTGAAATGAATAGCGGAAGAGTTATCTGGCGACAGAAAACGGTACAAAGAAAAGAAACCGATTTAGCTTAAAATGGTCCTTTACTTTTCCCTTCAAATGCTACAGATCTGATTTCTTTGACAGAAAAGTAAGTATGTGTGTGCATCTATATGGTGAGTTTTAAGGAGAGGTTTAGAAACAAGGTTTTTAAGAGAAAACAAAGGCACATCAGTTAATAAGCATGCATTGATGTTGAAAATACCCCATAATAGTGTTTCTTGTGCATATGTGGGAGAGAGGGATTGCAAGAACAAGTGGTGGCTGGCTGCCTGGGTTTATCAAAGCCTGGTAGGGCAGGATCACCTCTTTGTCTTTGCTGTACTCAGAGACATCAATCCCTCCTGTTCGTTCTGGAGCTGTGAAAATGTCAAGGGAGAAACTCCTCCTCCTCTAACAAAACCCAAGTGCTTCGAAAGCCCCAGCGACACGCAAACACCAACCATGTCGGGCTGCTCGTCGGGGCCTGGGGAAGCTGAGCTGGCCGGGTCCCACCGGCTCCGCGGGGCAGACGGGCTGGGCAGAGCTCCTGCATGGTGGGATCCCACAGCCCGGTGGCTCTGCACCCTCCGGGGCTCGCAGCCCTCTGCAAAGCAAGTAAGGGCAGGTCTGCCAGGGCGCCATGGGAAGGAGAGGGACTTTGTGTTACCCCTGAGCTGGGGCTGGCCACATTTCCATGCCCTGACAGGGCATTGCTGGAGGCCCGTTTAGTTTATGATTGAGCTCACACCTGAAACCACAACTCCCAAACAGCCTCGAGCACACCCTGCTCCTCAGCATTCCTGCCTCTTCTTCCTCTTCCCACTAGCCCCTCTGCTTAGTTTCACACCCCAAAGTCGACCCCTTTTTAACAAGGCAGCCCCCAACCTCCCTACCCTACTTCCCCAACCTGTACACAAGGTCCCTGAGCCACCTCCGGGGTTTATGGAGGCCCCAGGGAGTTACAAGCTACCTCAAATACAGCAGGATGGAAAAGGGCCTTGCAGCCCCCTGGGACCCAGCGCCCTGTGAAGAGCTGTAGGTGACTGCCCTGGTCTCCCTGCAGAAAGGCAGGGTCTGTTAGATGCTGTGATGGGAGGTAAATGGGGCAGTCAGAGAGGAATGCAGACAGGGGAGTGGGGATGGCTGGAGGGGCTGAGAGGCAGCAGGAGGGTGGCCAAGGGCGGGAGGAAAGGCTGGAGAAAAGGGAGGAGGGTGGAAAGGGTGATGAGGTGCGGGATGACAAGGGAGATGTAATCAAAGGCGCGCTGTCCTGAGCCTCCAGGCTGGGAACCAGGTGACTGAACATGATCTGGGGGAGTCAGGTGCCTTCACAGCACCTGCAGCACAGCCCCCACCCATAGGTAACACTGCTCATTACCTCACTGCCAAAGCTCTCTGAATCAATGCAACCCACATGCGAAAGGCTAAACACCAAAGGGAGAAGTTCAAACAAGCATTGCTCCATATGGTAGTGTTGACAAGCTGGAATCACAGACTTTCACTTTGTCTTTACCTGGTGTGATGCTGGGACAGCATGGGGGGGGCTTTATGCTGCCTGTTTCCCCAGCAGGACCAGAGGCCTGAGCTGGTGGCTGAGGGAATGCCAGCCCCTTGCCACAGTACGAATGAATGATGGTTTGTGAAGGTACCTGTGCGGCTCTGTGGCCTTCTTCTATGTTCAGATGGGGGCTGTGGGCAGAGCAGTATTTTCCCAAGCGTGCTCAGCCTGAGAGTCAAATATTTTTCTCCCTTCCATCATTTTATTGCAAAATGATTTCACCAAAAACATCCAGCACAGGAAGTGATTTCATGAGGAAACAGCCATAAACAAGAATCTGATCCAGGTAAAACCCTAGATCAGTAGCACAGGATTAAACATAGGATTTGCCCCAGCTTGATAGTCTTACTGTGCTTGTAATTAAAAGTCTCTTTTCTTCAGATTAGAGAGATAACCTAAGCGTTGGTAACCATAAGCCAAATCAGTCTCATACACTGAAGCCTGCATATATCCTAGAACAACAAATACCAGTGAGAAATAGATAGCATCCTATTGCTGTTCACAAAGCATGATTGTTGTAGCAACAATTCTCTGTTTAAGTGTTCAGCTCTTGCTTTCCCTTTGCTGCTGTTGGACATCCCAGCACAAACTGGTGGTAACATTTTCAGTGTGGTGCTGGCTTTGCCAGGAATGCTCATGGCCTCCAACTGTTTTAAAACATGTGAGATCATGTGCAAGGGACAGAGAAAAAGGAGATTCCTCCTTCTCTGTAAATTCTACTTAAAATTACAAAATCTGACCTTACCTCCTACATCCCAGATACCCTCCTTTCCATCCAAAGCAACCAGTACCCCACAGCACCTCCCTCTTTGTCACTTAGGAGTCCTGACAGTACATTAGGGAGAAATGAAGGGTATGTAGTAAAATATAACATTTCTACAGTGGTAGGTGAGGACACAGGTGGATTAAATGAATCTCTTGAGTTGCATCCCTCAGTAAAAGGATGAGGCCATGTCAAGATTTCTTCCCAAGAAACACTTTTAGACAGTGCACTTGCTGTGCTCAACATGGCCCAACAGTCCTAGGGAATCTCATCTTTGGGAAGAAGAGCCGTATGACCATATTGCCTTCAGCATTTCCAGGGACAGCAGGCAGGGAGATGTTCCGAGGGGCAAGTCAGTAACTGCCTCACTGCACAAACAGGGATAGGGGAGACAACTTTAGTGGGAGGCTCAACAACAGCCAGGCCTGGCCCACACCTCTTCTCCCTATCCCACTTGCCTGCCTCTGTCAGCTCCTGTTTCCTTCTCTTATGCCAACCACCAGGCACAGGCAGGGGAATAGGTCAACCCAGTTTCCTAGAATAGAGACACATACTTCTGCACCACGGCTAGCTGTTGCAGCCTTTGGGAGTTGTTATCCTCCCCACACAGGAAAAATACAGTGAAGGGAAGAGGCTCACATCCCACACAGATTTAGGAAAAAGCTATCTTCTAGTACTGGGGAGCAGCATGTGAGCCCTGCTCTCTTCAGTGGCAACCCCAGCTATAGAAAGCAAAACCTGTAATGCTACTGCAGATCTCATTGCCTTCAACAGCAACTAATAAGCCATTAAAAGCTACTTCAAATAAATCAAACTAAAAACTAGCCCTGGATTGGCTCGTGGCCTCAATACGCATTAAGAATTTATGCCTGCCAGCCCAAAGTTTGTAGCAAGAGATGTTTCTTAGTGACTTGGGAGTAGGTATGTAAATAGTGAATTAGCAAAATGTCCGGATGACACAGAATTTTTTAGGTTACTCAAGACTATGGGGAGCTACGATGTGTTCCAGCAAGACCTGACCAGACAGCATGATGGAAGATGAAATTCAGCATAGACATGTGCAAGCTAATGCACACTGTAGGAAATAATTTAAGCTTTCATACATACCAGGGGACTGTGAATTAGTGATGAGAGGCATTATGGTGGACACACAATGCCTTCAGTGAAGCTTGCTGCTCAAAGTACAGCCTAGGTCAGAAAAAGATTGAGGGAAAATTCAGCTATCTAAAGGTGAGTGAGCGGATGCTTACATTGGAGAAACCTTCTGGGTCAGGCTGGAACATAATTTAAAGCTACCTGGGAATGAGGCAGCTCTGGAATCAATTCTCTCTCTTTGCCTCAGCCAGGTCTTCCAGGGCTCACGTTTTACAAATCGAGAAGGTCAGAATTAGTTGTCAAGTCTTGTAAAAGATCTGGACCTCACTGAATTCTTTATCCATCCATAAAGTCCTTGAAAAGTGATAGATATCCTGACAAAGGCTCAAACTTGGCAATTAAATTCCCATGAGCTAGAATTAGAAAAGGTGTCCCACTTACATGAATAGATTGCATAGATAGTATTTGGAGACAGTTTCAACAAGACAGGTACCCTGGGTATTGCTGTGAATGAGCTAAATGTGCCTTCAACATAAGGCACTATTGCAGTGTCACCAATATCAAATCCCCCTTACAGTGTGGAGTGGGAAATAGGAGTCTTTATTTTTTTTCCCTTTAAGATAAGGGGCATAAAACAATGACTGGGAATGAAAGCCCTATAAATTAATTTGTATTATAATATCTGCAATGCCTTTGGAAAGTTATGTGCATAATTTATGGAGGATGGTATGGATTGGAGTCTCAAACCCCCTCAAACACACTCATTCAAGCATGATTCAACACTAACTCTCTCAGACAGTTTGCAGATTGCAATAGTAAAAAAAAAAAAAATCACTCTAATACTGTGTGTTACAATAATAAATGCTGGAATTAGAGGTTTTTACCTCTCCGTAAATAAATTATGCGTATGTAGTTTTAAATTAACCAAATTAAATGATTAAAGACACTCCATTCCTTCATAAACTTGTCTCAGGAGTAAGGAATGCAGCATACAAGCAGAGGCCTCTGGTTCCTCTGAGCCTCGCTGCTTCATTTGGAGCAATCTTAGATGCACTTCCTTTCCTCCCAGCTTTGCAAGTATGGAAGGCATTTTATTTTCCCTTCAGCTAATTATTTCACATAAATGCAAGTGCTGAGATTAGAAGCACCACTTTTGTTTGCATCCCCTTCGGTGGGGTGTTGTTGGTGCTGGAGAGGTATTGTGTAGCTCCTCAGAGCTCAGCCTGCCCACAGCCATCGGTTCCAACCGGTGCCTCTGGATTTAACCAAAGGAGTCAAACATGTGAAGCTTTGCAGGACTGGGCTGGCAGTGTAAGTGGACAACTTTCCTGAAATGCAGGTCCATAGTACCTTGTCTCCACTAAGTACTGTTGTGCTATTTTGTCACTGATTACATGATTTGTTATAGTGTGTGGCACCATGGTACATGGTACCACGACTCACTCTTGGCTTCAAATATTGTTGCCCATTTTAATGGGTGCAGGAGTTCAGGTCATAGCTCAACACACTCATTCCTTATTCATTTCATGAAATAGCACTATAGCCTGAAGCCTAAACTCACCAGTCACAAGTCGAAGAAACCACAGAGATTTGAATAGTGTTTCTTTCTCAGTATTACCAGTGTTGTTGTGCCGCTATATTACCAACAGGGCTTCATTCTGCTACATCCTAGATACCAAATTGGCTCAGTCCTTCCAGGGAATCTCTGGCCGTTGAGATGGGGTTTGGGAGTATCTATAACTCTCAAAACACTTAGCTCAGAATGCCTTTTTATTGGAAGAGAAGAAGGCACATAAAAACAGAGCCCTTTCTCAAGATAACAGGATAGGGCAGTGGAAGAGCTGGGGTACTTGATCCTCAGTGTGCCTTCTACTGCCAGGCAGCATCACCTCCACACACAGTGGTTGTTTTGTTAGCTGAGCCACTGCAAGATGTTTATGCTGTGCTCGACAACCCTGAGTAACTTAGTTCCTAGGCAGCTCAGGCATTTACAGATGTTAAAACTTACTCAGGCTGTATTAGCAGGTTAAACAAAGTCAGGAAAAATCTACATAATCCAGCTCTGTAGTGACAGGAGAAGGGGTAATGGGTTCACACTTAAACAGGGGAGATTTAGGTCGGATAAAAGGAAGAAATTATTTTCTGTGAGAGTGTTGAATCACTGAAACAGGTTGCCCAAGGAAACCGTGAATGCTCCATCCCTGGCAGTGCTCAAGGCCGAATAACCTGGGCCTTGAGCAACCTGGTCTAGTGTGAGACATCCCTGCCCATTGCAGGGGGGTTGGAACTAGATGATCTTAAGCTCCTTTCCAACCTAAATCTGATTTTGCACATCCCTGCTAGAGAAGAGTACACAGGCTTCTCACTCATTGTAAACATGTATTTTATTGCAGCTCTCTCCACACAAATCAGCCAAATGATGATACCTGAAGCAGTGTGAAGCTGAAAGTTTAAGTGAAGATGATGTGGGTATGTCACAGTTCACAGAACTTGTGAGTATTTCTTCTTTAATTGCACATGTAAGTACAGTGTGCAGATATATGCTTTCATTCACTTCATTTTGACTGTGTTTTCTCTTCTTGCTATAAAACCAGCCTCAGGCTTAACAAGTTGCATGTAAGACAGTAATATCTCAAATCATTCTTGGTATTTTAGAGAAAAACCCCATTTTCAACAGCAGAAGGAACTGAGTCCTCACATCCACATCAACAGGGCTTTGGGAAGCAACTTCAAAGTACTGAGCAGTGAGATCAGGAAACATAACTGGTTTAAACTGTAATTTTATGAGTTTATGAATGGGTTATAGATAAGCATAAACCCCATAGCTTCAGGAAACTAAACTTACTAACACAGAGGTTTCTGCCCATCCTGGGTACAGCAAGCATGCCATCCATCTTGGGAATTAGGGTACCTGTTCTAAGGTAGCTAAATACTAAGACTTCTATGATTCAGACACAAGGCAGTTACAATAGATTTAAGTCAAAATAGAAAGAGTTATATTAAACTTAAAAAAAAAATAAAGAAAATATTTACTAATTTAATTTAAGCTTTGGAGGAAAGGAGGGAGCAATTTTCCTCTCAGACTCTACTTCATTCTAAGCAAACAAGATTCAAACTTCTTCCAAGATACTTTTTTTAAATGCTGTATAAATCTGTCATTGAGATCTTCACTGCAAGTTTCTGAGTGAAAATACAGCCTCATGGTGAAACGAAGATAAGCTCATTTTGTCCATAGCATGATTCAGGGGTTCTGAGTATTAACTGGGCATAGGCACTGGAAGGAGTTGTGATCTTCCATTTAGAAATCTTCTCTTCCACGGCTTTACACCTCTCACTTGCTGACTTGTCATTAGGATTAGAAAAAGTGGAATGTAACATCCACACAAAACAATGACAAGCCATTAGGCTATGAGCATTCTGGGATATTTTTCTAGCGTGATGGGTTATCAATCTGACAGTGACCTCCAGCATCAGAATGGTACAGATAATTAGCATTACTTTTTCCCTTTCCCAGCTGTTTCCAGAACTTACCAGTACAAATTTTCTGTATCTCAAGAACCTGCTACAAGCTGACATCCATGTGCGCACACCACAATGTGAATGCAAAAACCAGAAATACTTCACACTTTTACATCACCTGGGCTCCTGGTTTTGTGTTTAGATTCTGTGTGGGATGTGTGAGAAGGACATAAGTGAAAGACAAAGACTACAGTGTCTGTGGTGGCAGGTACACAGTGGGGTGGCTGGAAGAAAATGCAGTAGGAACTGAGAAAAATAATGTCTGAACAAAATGAAAAGCATGGATGAGGATGGAGAAAGGTGGCAGGGCTGCACTTCCTCTCCATATATGTGTGGCTTGGCAATATCCCACTCAAATCAGATCCCACACTTGTATGAATGGCCATGGTCTTTTCTGCAGCTGAGGACATAGCAACCCAGGCAATAATGTAGGGATTGTCCACTGGAATTATTCAGCAATTAAATGTGAATGGGCTGATCTTAACTCTTACCTCCAGTGGGAGATGAACAGGACCTAATCCCACTCCTTCTGTCACTACATGATGTGCTAGGAAGTACTGGAAATTGATAGCCAAGGGAAGCTAGATAAAAGTCCAGGCCAAGCTACTTTGAGCAAACACATACAAGAAAACATTTGTTTCAAATTAACCTAAATATTCTATAACATTGGTAGAAAATAGAGAATTTAAAGACTTTCCTAAGTCATCAGAGCTTTCCCATTCTCCTTTGCCTAATCTCTGCCCATTTTGCAATGCAACTTCAGCCCTTATCTCCAGAAACTGCTTTAGGTGAGCAGCTCCTACTGCCCTTCCACAGTCTCAGGGTAGTTCAAAGGAGTTCTGCCTCAGCATTCCTCTGTCACCAAAGGCCCGCCACCCATCAGTCCTGCAGATGAGCATACTTAAAACCTGCATATAAAATCAGTTTGAAAGTGCAATTTGCCTTTGAGAGTCCAGTTGCTCTCTCTGCTGTGAAGGCTTGCATGGTCCCTGGTAAGAAGCTGTACAGCTCTGCCACAGCTTGCAAGTGTCTCTTACCTGACACAGCCTGACTGAGCAGAGGCATGCCTTTCAGACCATTTCTAGGAGATGCCTGCTTTGAGAATTGCTTGGTGCAGATGATCAATGTTCTTCCTTACTGAAGGACTGTAGGAACTGACTGCTGAGCATGAACATATTTAACAAAAGCCACAAACACCCATGCTGTATAGTCCTCATCCACAGTAAAAAGTGAAGGTACCTGGAGAGACAAGTTTTGACTCATACCACTATTGGGAAAACTGAATTTGGAGCTGAGCTTCACAAACTTTGCAAGCAGTTTGGCACTGTTGTTTTTCCAAAATTATGACTAAATGTGAAAAGTGTGGAGTTTAGCGATCTCTGTTCCAAAAAAATGTACTGGAGAACATGTCCCTATTTTTATCTAAGTAAAAATATTCCAGAAGACATTAAACTTAACTATAGAGCTTCTTGTCAGAACATGGCATGCAGCACATGAAATTAGGAAGATCAAAGAAACCCCCAAAACAACACTGGACTTACAGAAATAAGGAAATAGAAAATTAGTCTGAAAAAAAGAATTGAAGAAGACGTGACAATTTCAGCCATAAGTGAAGGTGATCACAGAGCTCTTGTTATGGTCTAATGTTCTTGCTAAATTGTTATCACGAAACATGAGAACTTTTTAATATGCCTGAATTCAAAGCCAGATGACTACAAATCAGAATACAGGGTCCACCTGTGAACTGTGGTATCATTGGTAGTAGCGATTCAGACAGTGAGCATGGAACTCAATGGGAGTTTCAAAGAAGCACTGACATGAAGAGAACTACTTTGATATTTGACCAGAAGAAATAGTGATTAAAGACATAAATACCACTATATACAGCCTGGGTGTTACAAGTACCTACATAAATTCCAGTGGAGAAATCTTTGAAGAGAGCTGAAAAATTAGAAGAGCACAGAAGGGACACCCCAAAATGACTTTCAGGCTGGAGGAAACAGCTTATAATGGGAGGTTTCCTTTGCCTATCTCGTCAAAAGAAGAAGCCTGGGAGGTAAACTTGATTATTCTGTACAAGTATATTCACAGAGGGAAATTTCCAGGGACTGGAGAGAGCGCTTTTGCATCCAGCAAAACAAAGCAGTACAAAATCTACCATTAGGACCTGAAGCAATAGGAAAATTTTTTTTTTGAAAGTGAGAATGATCAAACAGTGAAACAAGCTGCCAGGAATAACAATAGAATCACCATCTTTTCCTATCTTTGTATGCCTTTGTTTTAGCCAAATGCACATTATACATGAGTACAAGGTAACTGGATGCAACTGAGATCAGGATCAGTGATCTAGTTGGACCCTTCCAGCCTCAAGGTGTAAATCTAGAGTTAGAGTGATTAGCCCTAGTACATTCTGGAAAGGACATATGCATGTGCTTCAGGGCTTTCATCAGTCTCTTTACAGGATCAGGAGAAGGATCTTCACAGAAGTAGTTTCCCAAATCTGCAGGTTCCTAAGGTACTTGTTCTACATTTCTATTAAGCATCAGTAGTTAGATTCTGCCTCTTCATGCTTCATCAGTCTTTTCCATAGCCTTTTTGGCTATTTGGGCCATGCCTCTTCAGACACATCCCCAGCTGATAGCAACTTCCTGGGTTATGTCTGCAAAACTTCTCTTTTCTACAGACCTATCTAAGATTCACAGAGTTCAGATTGTTTCTGTAGGTGTTCCCCTGCGGTCCAGGATTAAATAATGAACACCTTGATTACAGAATTTGCAAGAGATGATTTACATTTTTTCATTAAAATTGTCACTGGAAGTCCAGTCTTCCCATGCTACAATATTTGAAGCCACTGCCAACAGCATACACGGCTGATATTAATTAAAGTGGAAGATGACAGCGCTTGGAAAATGAACACTTTTCGCTGCTCAGATAAATGACCTTTAACGAGTGCTTGTTCTTTAGTTAGACTAGGTCATTACTAGAGATTACCGAGCGTTTTCAATAAAACTGGGATCTCTGACTCATCTTCGGCTTTAAATTTGAATGCTGAAAAATAATGGAGGCTCTTCTCCATGTGGTGCACAGTGTTGTCTGCAGCTGTCACCATCTCACCCCACCACAAGACAGCTAGCAATCCCTGAGTATCATTTTGCTCTGAGGAGAAGGGAGGTGGTGAGCTTCATTTTCTCCCTCACAAGTAGAGTCTTTCCTTTTGATGCACAGAATCAGGCTGGGGAAGATTGAAGGACAACAATCCCCTGACATAGATCCTTTTATCACCAATGCACAGGTTATAGGAAATGGAAGAAAATTAATTTTGCAGTCTGTGTTTCTGTAGGTTGCAGCCATGTCTGAAATACAGGCAGAGTAAACTTTATACAGCTGCATTGCTGCCCCTGATCCCTGGGTAGTACCTTCTCTCCACCATGGCTCCACTCCACAGCAGTGAAACTGCAGTTGGTTCTGATACGAGATCCTAATGCCGTAGTTCTTCTGAAGTGTCTTCTAGGGTGTCGTCCTCCTTTACAATACTGGAGCTTCAGAGTGCACTGCTGGAGGAAACCCATTTAGAGAGACCCTGCGCTTGTATCTCACTCACAAGCAAGATGTCATGGAACTGAGGACAAAGCTGCAAGCATGACACACACCATGCAGAGCAAAGGGCAGTCACTCGGTTCCAGTACTTCTGGACAAGATGAGGTGAGGGAAACAAAAATCTCCCACCCACCTTCTTTTTTTAAGAGGGGAGAGCTCTCACCATGCTCCACAGCTAGTGGGCTCTGTCAAACCCTCTGTCAAATCTGGCTCCTTTCTGAGCGAGACATTAAATGGAGGTTCTGGGCATACCATGCTGAGAAATTATGCTACAGTTTAAGGCAGTCAGAACAGAAGGCCTGCTTAGGAAGCAGTTTGAAATTATTGAGAGCAGCACTTCACATTTCCACAGCAGAAGCCTTTATAGGCTGCAAGTCTCAAACCTTGATCACTTCCAATTGAACCACTTATAAAAAATGTGCACTGCTGGAATATTTTAAATGACTGTGTGCAGTGTATACTGACTGAACATTATGGGCTTCAATTAAATTACAGTTCAGGACATAATGAACTGAAAAATTTCACACTCTCTAAAGTGAGATAAGTATGAAGTGAAGGAGAGAGAATTAAGAAATAGTGCTCTGAACGTGGCATCAGCCGTTGCCTGATGAGATTCAGCCAGAAGCACAACAGAACAGCTTGCTGTTGAGTTAGTGTTTATTTTTTGTTGGTTTTTCCAGACTCCTCAGAAAGTACAGGACATGGTCAGGTCCTTTTTAAAATAAGGGGAATATTATTTGTGCTGAAATCAGGGGTGCACCTATCCTGTGAGCTTGGCTGGGTCATGTCTCAAGTTAGGCACCTCTGGATGCACATTTAGTCAGCTGTTCCCTGCTGCAGGCTGAGGGGATAATCTGGAGCCCACGTCTAAGGTCCTGGCCTGAGATTCAGCTAAGACTGGGTCTTCTGCAGTTCTTACATTTAGTAATGAAATAATCTTCTCTCATGACCCCTCTGAACCAGACAGAAGCAGTACAAATCTGAAACTCTGCTTGAAGGTATGGAGAGTGATGCAGCATGTCCATACTGTAGTTTTCTCTGCATGTCAGTGAAAGGGGAGAGACAGCAAAGGTAGAAATCCTGCACCACAGCATGAGGCACTTGCTCCAGAATACTGCAGCATGCTTTACAAAAGCAAAAACTGGCACTCAGAGTGCCAGAACACTGCATTTTGGTAGCCACTGACTTCAAACAAGGGCTATTCTCCCTTTGTTCCATAGGTGGTTTGTTAACTTTGGAGGAAATCCCTTTATAGACTGCCAATGATCTCTAAAGCACACTTACTTGGTTTGAAACCGAACAAAATGAGATCTCATTCCAGTAAGTACCATATTTATCCCATTACCAGAGAGGGCACGGGTGTCTTTAGAGGTCTTGCAAAAATGAAAGATGTTAAAAAAAAAACCAACAAACCTAAATAAACAGGAAAATTGATATACATCAGATTTTTAGGCTTATTAGGTTTAAGATTTCTGTGCTTGAGAATACGGTTTCAACTAACTCATTACTAATGCTCTACTTGGATTATTTCATCCCAGACTTTTCGACCACCTCAGTGGCACATGCTCTATGCATATTCTCCTCCTTCATATTAATAACTGGTGAGGTCCTATGGCCAAATGCCTGCTGATCAAAGCAGCTGTATTCTCTAAGGATCTGTGAAGGCTGAAGATGGCAGAGAGTCATATCAACCACTATTGAGGTTGGTATATGGCTTACATGCGCCATTAAACTTGTAACTGGACCAGAAAGGTCAGAAAGCTGAAAAGCATGTGGTCCTTATTTAGTGGCTATTTCAAGTGGTAGAGAGTTAACTCAATTTGCCAGTTAGTGTTCAAAAATCAGATGTGAGTCAGGAGCCTGCATGTATTCCAGTTTACCTGATATAAACCCAGCATATGAAAAAGCTGAGCAGACTACAAAAGCCATTTATAATCATATGCAGCAAGTTTAATGATTTAGAAGTTCTATAAAAATTGCAAGTATGCTCTGATCTTCAAAAAAAGGTTGTCAAATGAAATAGGAGGGAAACTTATGCACACTTCCTCAAGTTCCATATTGCCAAACTGATGAGTCTGTTATCAAAGACTCGGTCTGACTGGTCTTTTGAGGAATGTAGGAAATCCAGCTCAGACCACTGAACTTCCATTCTGTTGTGCAGAGAAAGAGCACCAAAAGCAATGCAAAAGCCTTGCTCCTTGGAGAACTCCGCAATTACCTGCCCATGGGATAAGTTTCTACCTTTACCCCTCAATCTGAATCTGTTCGTAATCTTAGGGAGAGCTAATTATCTTCTTAATTTTGTCTGTTTCCTTGAACAGAAATCAGAGACAGTAAACCAATGCTTTGTCTTTTCAGACTCCTCCTCAGTTTGCTGGCTTTTTGCTATAGTATGAAGTGTCAGCAGTCAACTAGGTTTTTTGGGTCAGTATGGGGTTCTCTGCCTTTCAGACTGCCCCTGGTGCTCCTACATAGAGAAGGATGAATAGGTCTAGGGCTGGACCAGAAAGCAACTTTCCAATTCAGGTCCTAGTTCGTTCTTCAATTTGTAATGAAATTCGTTCCTGACCATTTGCAGCAGAGGATAAAAAACTATTAAGATATTGATATTTTTGAATCTTTTACTTCAGTATTTCAAAGAAACTGGTTGAAGTCTTTAAATCATGTTAGCTTACAACTTTAAAAGGTCATTTTGAGTCCAAATTAGAGATTTTAAATGTAAGTTGCTTTTATGAATGAAGAGGCATGGTTTTCTTCTGGCCCTTGTGGCTAACCACAAACTGCTGTCTTCACATGGATTTTCTGCATTAGCATGCCTGAGTCTGTGAAGAAAGTCTGCCCCTAAAGCAGGGCACTATCTGGCTGGTGATTATCATCATGGGACTCCGCATTCTTTGAGCTTTCCATAATTTTTTCAGATTTGAAGATGACCAGCAAGAGGCAGGGGGCTGGAACTAGATGATCTTTAAGGTCCCTTCCAACCCAAACCTGTCTATGATTCTGTGAAACTCTTAACACTTGACAATTAAGTAATTTAAGTACTTAAGTAATGTGTAGGGAAGTGCAAAGAAATTGCATCACTGCCCATGTTTTGTTCCTTTAACAAATCAGCCTTGAAACATCAAAATAGGATGTTTTGACAGATCCAGTGTTTTCAGTTTTCTGCTTGAAGAAGACATGCTAAAATCTCACCCTTTCCTGCAGATTTGTGCGGTTTAGAACAACACATTCGACAGAGAGCACTTTTGTCACTAAATCAACCAGCTATGCTTTCCCCTACACCACTTTTTGATACTTCGTGTATCTGTATCACAACCACCTTTACCTTAAAGTTTTCAAAGGCTCTTTCACGCAGAAGCTTCACTTTGGCTTTTGCTGTCTGTATTTTACTCTTTATATCTTTTCAGTAATAGGATGACCAGACTGTATCATTATGTATTCTCTTGGGGGAGGCTTAGCACTACTGCTGCAACATTCCTTTCTTCTTCCTATCCACAGCTAGGGGGAAAAAAACCCAATGCTTAATGATCTTCTATTCCTAAAGATGAACTGCTTATTTTAGCAAACATTTGGTCTAAACAAATAGCAGGCACATCTTCTTTTCCTCTTTCTAGAAACAATCTTGTTTGTTCACAAAACTATTTCACCTGATCCTGAAAACTTTTAACAAAACCATTTCTTGTGACCAGAACCACAGATTCAGGCTCTGCCACCCTATTGTAGCCCCTTGTTCATGTCAGAAAACATAATAATGCTTCTTCATCTCAGAAAAGTACTGCAGAAATTCAGCTTTGTGAGAGCTGCAAGGCTTTGGAAACCATTGGGAGAAAACGCGCCATGAAAGTGAATGTCTTCTCTGCATGATGCAAATATATGTTAAGCAATAAAATTCTAGTTCTAAATAGGCTTGCCTTGTTTTGATATTCAAGGATATGAAAAAAACCATACATACTTCTCATTTAATCCTGCCAAGATATAAAACTTGCCTATTTTTATACAGTTGCCCAATATGGACAACAAAAATAGCTTTCATAATAAAGAGAAAGAAGAGGAAAAGGCTGGCTATTTTCTAATGCAAAATCATGAGGTCCATCTCAACACTGCACATTATTTTTAGGCTGAAGTTCTACCTGTTGAACCTCATTTCACAAGGAAAATGCTGCTGCGTCTTGAAACTCAGCTTAAGATGAGTGAACTGTTCTGTCAGAGAGTATTACTACTCCCAAAAGTAAAATCGAGGAAATGATTAATATACTTTGCTGAGAGTAAGCTTGGTAACTACCGTTGTGCTGTGTATTTGCTTCTTGTGACAAATGATATTTGATCATTTGAAATGATTCCTTAGCTTCAGCTGAAAATCTTTTGAATCAAGTGGCTATAAATCGTTTGTCCCACAAGTGTTATTCCTAACTGGTGAGCATTTAGACAGCATTAGCACAAGGTAATAACTCCTCTCAAAGGGGGAAGGGGCAGAGAGTACCTCAAGAGTGTGTGTGTGTGTGTGTGTGTGTGTGTATAAAAGCCTCTGGGGACAATGCAAGTTTTTAAAGCAAAAGCAAAACCTTTCCCATGAAAAATAAGCCACACCAGTGCCAAACTGTATTTCAGTATTTTAAACTCAAAAGCCACACTTTTTTCCAGGGGGAAAATAATTTAATCTAATCTTGAGTGAGAATATTAGAATATGAATGTTGTGCAATTATACTGGTGCCTGTGTTAATAGTGCCACACACTTTGTGCATCCGTACTTGAAGTGAGCCTAGTCAGAAGCTGCAGCTTCCACAGAACAGGACTGAGAATTTGCGACAATGATATCTCCCTGTCTAAGGTTTGGGTAATAGTACTTGCATTACTTCATGAAAAAAAATTACAGGAAACACTATTCTTTTCAATCCATATTACTATAATTTGTAAGATCTGGATGTCATTCCTGTGCTGTAGTGTTCAGCATCAACCTATAAAACTGCTGCAGTAATGCTCCAGAAGGACTCACTATCTTAGTCAATACCTAAAAACTACTGAAAAATATACATGAAGAATAGGTATCCAAAAGTCACTTGGCACTGACATAATACTAGAAGCTCAATAATTTTATTGGCATAGAAAATTACTAGGTCTGATTCATCTGCAAACACTTCTTCAATGGATGATGCAATTTGAATGACTAAATATGCTTTTTGATAGATACTTTTCAGAGGTTTCAAAAATGACAGCATACTTCAGTTCTATTTTTGAAGTGACAGAACCAACCTACCAATGTATCCATTAGGAACTGATGCTACTACATAGAACCAAAAGTTTACTTTTATCTAATCTTTTACCTCATTAAAATCCAGGTATTATTAAAATACAGTACAGTTAGGCTTTGGTCATGTGAAAATGTCACCACCATTTCCTTATTCATTTTGCTTGCGTATGCCTTTCAGCTGTGGTTAGATGCTAGCTTAGAGCTGTAGAAAAAAAAATCACATGCGTACCTGAAAATAATTAAAGGACAAATTATGAATTTGCATAATTAGAAGAAGTTAACAAGGATGTTAGTGGAAATTATTTTAAACAGGTTACTGTGATCTATACCTTTCTATTTCATTTTCCTGTAGTCTGTTTTAGACTATTCCTTTTACTTCAATTCCATTGCAGTTCTGGTCCTTTTGTTACTAACTGCTCAATGGTATCTTGACAGCAGAACTACATCTTCGTTCTCATTTAATAACTATTTATCATTCTGTATCTGCCCGTTTTCAAGAAGGAATAAAGTTAAGTGTTCCAGAAATTGAAAAAATTGAAACTTGACCTTTATTAAGTGAGTTAATTGTCACAATCTCAGCATGTATGAAATTAATGACCAAAAAGTGGAACTTCAGAGTTTCAGAAGGCTGGGTTAATGTCCAAAAAAGTCTAAACTCTGACCTTCTTGACATATGCCAAAAGAAACAGCCAGCCTAATAAATTACTACCTGTGTGAAATTGTAATAAACCATTCCTAGCATCCAATCACTTGAATTAATTGCTGCAATGCAATAGTGCTTTCTTGCAGATATTCAAGTAAATCTATAAATTCCTTTGCAGTTCATAGGACGCTGATGGTGCATGCCTGTTGTGTATGGACATTGAATTTTAAGCATATTATTCTTACCTTTGGACCATAGATCTGTATGCCACCCCACTTATTAGTGCTGAAATGAGGAGCCATGGCTGACTTACTAACAGCACTGAAGACGGTGAACAAGTACAGGGAAACAAATTTGCCTTCACCCATACCATAAAGCAATTACTGGATGAAAGACACCCACACAGTTCCCAAATTTCAGCCTGACAGGGGAGAAACAGACAACTTCTGTAAATGTGAAACAAACTGCAGAATATTTAAATCAAACAGCATTCACAAGAAGAAAGCTTAAAAAAACCCAACCCCAAACTCCATTTGCACAGGCCTGAGTCAGCAGCACAACACAAAACCTCCACTCACAGTGTCAAATGCTGATAAACTGATAAACGCTGATAAATTAGCCAGGAGGACAGCCAGAATTTCTCCTATGGGTAGCAAGTGTATCAAGGGAAAGGGCAGCTGGCACCAGCCTGACACAGAGCAAGAGGCTACCTGGCCAGTAACATCTGTAAGTGTAACAAGGACTAGGCTAGAATTAAGCTACTCTCAGCCTTCCCATGTGTGGGAGCTACAGGTTGGGCAGAGAAGAGATTCAGAGCAGCCCTGCGGACAAGGACTTGGGAGTGTTGGTAGATGAGAAAATGAACATGAGCCTGCAGTATGCGCTCGCAGCCCAGAAAGCCAACCGTATCCCGGGCTGCATCAAAAGGAGTGTGACCAGCAGGTCGAGGGAGGTGATCCTGCCCCTCTACTCTGCTCTC
>JANRGW010041865.1:0-12687 GCA_024733675.1 Psilopsiagon aymara | reverse complement strand
GAGAGGAAGCTCCTGAATAGGGATTCTCTGTGGCCTGTGAGTATGTGAAGCACAACAGCCTCATAGCAGCTGAAACAGTTTACTGTCAGGGTTGAGATAAAGCCCTTGGAGCTGCAGCTGGGAGCCTGTCTTGAACTCTGCAAGCCCTTTGGGAGCTCAGGGGCAGTCAGGGAATCCCTGAAGTGAGAAATGGTGGAGACCTGCTGCCTGAATTTTGCTTTATCCGAGTGATTGCTCACATTAATGTAAATGTAATGTGTTACAGAATCTTCAGCTTCATCTGTCAAAAATGAGCATCCTAACATCAAATAAAGATTCTCAGAGGGCTGGAGCACCTCTCCTGTGAAGACAGTCTGGGAGAATTGGGATTGTTCAGTCTGCAGAAGGCTCCAGGGAGACCTTATACCATCCTTCCAGTAGCTAAAGGGGCCTAGAAGAAATCTTTGAGAAGAACTTTTTACAAGGGCGTGTAGTGACAGGGCAAGGGGGAAGGGCTTTAAACTTGACAGGGGAGTTTTAGGTCAGATATGAGGAAGAAATTCTTCATTGTGAGGGTGCTGAGATGCTGGCATGAGTTGCCCAGAGAAGCTGTGGCTGACCCATCCCTGGACATGTTCAAGGCCAGGCGGGACAGGGCTTGCAGCAGCCTGGTCTAGTGGAAGGTGGCCTTGTCTGTGGTAGGGGTGTTGGAATGGGATGGCTGTTAAGGACCCTTCCAACCCAAACCATTCTATGATTGTATGAAATGGGAAAACACAGTTCTTTTTCTTGCCTGCTCTTTTTTCCATCTCTTTGCTTGCAGTCATCTCATTTCACTCTGTGATGGTGTTTGATGTTTGAGCAGTACTTAGCAAACCATCATTTTTTAAGGACATATGCCAGCATAGCTTTTGATTGATTCCCAAGTGACCCCTAGACACATGGTAGGCACCTCAGAATTCACTCTGGTATATGGGAAACTTACTAGGTGCCATCCAGCAATGTTTCAGCACTCAGAGAAAGTGTTTTTGTAAAGTGGCTTTATCAGACGGTTTTGCGGTCCTGCACTTGTGGTCCTATGGTCTTGTGTCCTGTGCAAGATGCTGGTTACATGCCTATATGTTCTGTTGGTTGCCTACTTCAGATTTCAACAACCAGGCCAAGCAACCAACATTTGATGAGGCCTTGGGAGTCAGTAGGCACCTCTGATGATACTAAGGCTTCAGGAAGTATCTTATAGCAGCTGTGAAAATCTCTGCCTCTTCTTGTATACTCGAGCTGAATGAAGTACCATTTCTGCATGGTCTCGCTGTTCGTACAGCAGCTTTTAGTTTAATAATCAGAAACTCTCTTGGTAATCACACTCAACACCTGCTGCATTTTTTTTTACTTCATTATTTAGTCATCAGAAAGTATTTAATTGTATTACTCTGTCATTTTCCTTTTCAAGTGCTATTAGTGGGCCTAGGGATATGTTTGTCGTTAAGGACTGAACTAGACATCTTGATTCAGTTCATAGGGCTGGCATGGACTCCAGGTATGGTCTTGGATGAGCTGTTTTTTCTCTCTGGACCTTGGTTCCTCTTCTATATAGTGGCTATAAAATGCATCTTTTTCAGCTTTTGGCTAGTCAGACTGTCAGTCAAGAGAAATGGAGCTGGCAGAGGGCATTGGATTGCTTCTTGTGAACACATTAGAAGGGTAAATACCGGGGAGGGAGATGAGCTACTTAAGCTAAAGAACAGTTTTGGCAGAACAAATGCTTATAAATAGAAGGTGGATAAATTTGAGGTGGAAATTCAAGGAAAATTTCTCATCATCAGATCTGTCAAGTTCCAGAACAGCCTTCCTGGATGAGTCGGGGGGAAGAATGACCTGGTGCATAAGGGACTTCTTTACCACTCCTGAAATTAAAATGTATTGCGTAGGCCAAAGCTACCTGCTTACTGTCTCTGATGATGATGTCAGGCGCTGCTGTAACAGGAATAGCGTAAGAGCCACAAGTAACAGAGGTCAGGTGTGACATCTCTCTATCTTTTTTTGGGTAGTCTCTTAAGGACAGGCAAATGCTGTAGCTGCCGTTTGTATGGACCTTGACCACTTAGTAGGAGGGGTTATTTGGTACGGTTTCTATTCCAGCAAAGGACTAGTCTTTACAGTGCCAAAAGTTCTCTTCCTGTCTCATACTTCCTAGAAATGGCTGCATTTTAGCTTGTGAGATGGTGAAATCTGAGTAAGATGATGGGGATCATTAATGGTTTTCCCAGATTGATGATTCTAAGTTTGTCATTCTTTCTAAAGGTTGCTATGTATTAAACATCACTTCCAAATGTTAAAGGTGAAGTATTTTCACCTGCTTGCATTTCTTACTCCTTTTCTCACCCTCTAGGTTGCCAGATGGATGCCAGAGACAAGCAGCTTTTGCGCTCCCTGCGCCTGGAGCTCTGCACAGAGGTGCTGGTGGATGGAGTTGTTATTCAGTATCTCTACCAAGAAGGGATTCTCATGGACAGTCATGTTCAAGAAATAAAAGCCCAAACCACCAGTCAGAGGAAAACCATGATGCTCCTTGATATTCTCCCCACCAGAGGACCCAAGGCTTTTGGTGCATTCTTGGATTCTTTGCAGGAGTTCCCATGGGTTAAAGACAAGCTGGTGATGAAACGTAAGGAAATAACAGTCCAGGATCCTTCAGGTAAGGCCAGAATTATTTTTACTGATAGTTTGCAGCTTGTTCTCAAGATGTAATTTTGAAAGTATTGAATGTGCCAGTAACTTCAAGTTATGTGGTGTGTGGATATGGAGCATGATACTGAGAAAAGGGGACAAACTGCATCTCCTGGGAGTCAGCTAAACGCCAGGTAGTATTGCAAAGCTTGGGGAGTGCGCAAGGCTGAGCTTCAGGAGACCAGGAGATAACACAAGAGGCTGCCTTGGGAGAAGCTGTGATGTAGGAGGGTGCAGACTCCATTACCTCAGAGGGAGCAGACTAGGTAGTTTTGACTAGCTGCAGAACAGACTTTTCACCATCCACACCTGATTATTGCTTGTTCAATGTTTGTTTTATAGTGGTTTGTTTCTGGATTGTTCATATTATCAGAATTTTTATTTATTTACTTTTATGATTTTAATGTCGCTTTGATTTAGTGCTATATGCTAATTTAGATTTATTTCATTTATTATGTTTAACACATTGCAAATACCTAGGATCATTACTTCCAAAATTACTAGCCATTGCTTGGTTGTAAAACAAATTTAGGAGTTAACCGATTTAGTACGTGTTATATAATCTAATTTAGTCAAATCTCTGTCTTTCTGACATTTACATGTACTTCTAAAACTAATTTTCTGGACTTGATGTTTGTTCAGAAGTGATTTCTTTACCAATCTGTGCATGCAGTTGTTGGGCTGTTTTGGAATAAAGACAACTGCTTAAAATGCACGTTTCTTGACCTAGACTCTGGCAGCATGCCCTGGCTGCTAACCTCATGTTACCACTGAGATAGCAAAGTAGTCCTCACTTGGGAACAAGATTTCCGAGCAGTCTGAATAGCCTTTCTCCAAGCCCGCCACCTGCTGCCCTTTGAGTTTGGTCACATGCATTTTGATGCATGACATATGGTTTTCCAGTGTCAATGTGCCTTGCGTGACACTGAAAGCATGTGAAGGTGGATGACTAGGACCCACTGCTCATCACCTGTGTCTCAGTTGCATATTCAGGAATATTTTGACAAGATCTGCTGGACAAATCTGACATTTTCCTACCTTAGGACATTTTTAATAGGCTATCGTGACAGTTTCTCTTCCTGTTGTGTCTCTGTGGAGGTAGATTTATGCTTGCTTGGCAACAGGTAAATAATTTTCAGAGTTTGGGAAATACGTGTCCTGTGCTGCCCATACAGGAAAATGCTGCAAGTTCTCAGCACAATGCAAACTTGTGTGTTCTGGAAAAGACCTTGCAGACTGTTATGACAAATCATGTCATGCTAATGCTCTTTTATTTGCCTTACAAATCAGGCTGCTCATTTGCTGATTGCTGGTTAAGCTGTTGAATAATCCTTACAGTTCTAGAAAAGCAAACACAGCCATGGAGTATTAGTTTGTTACTAGAAAAAAATGCTTCTGATTTTTGTTCATGTGATTGTTGTGTGGATTACTTGTTCCTGTTCTTGATCGCTTGTGGCTGATGTGCTGGATTTATGCGTATCAGGTTCTCCGTTTTCGAATGGGTTGACTGTACTTGATAATCCTATTGCCAGATTTTGTGTGTAAATTAGAAGAGGCTTCCAGATTAGATCAAAGATTACTGGTACATTTACTGTGGCAATCCAGAGTGTAAGAACAGGATAAGAGGCAGCTCGCCAAAGGTTTTTTTTCTTTTCAGTATATTTAGGCATGTTCTTTAGAAGCCGAAGAAAGAGGGCACCATCTGTGCCCTAATAAATGCTGAGTGCACCCTGGAATGAATTGGAAACTACGGCTGCATCATCAGTGCTGATTACATGCAAGGAAATGTGGTTTGGGATAAAAAGCCTTGCTTTGCATTCTAAACAACAAACTTGTAAGCTTTTGTCTAGACAGAATACTTGAGCAAATGCTTGGCTGTAAGCATGGAAAAAAGCCATTGGCTCTAACAAAACTATAAGCATACTTAAAATTAAATATGTCCCTTAGTGCCATGCTAGATAACTTCTGCACTATTGGAAACAGCTCTTACAAATGGTGATTTGTCAGTCAGTTTCTTTTCAAGCATCCATTTGTAGTGCAAGAAGCCTGCCACGTACACTTTACCTTTTTCTTAGACCCTAAAACTTTAAAATTGAAGTAGGTTTTATGGCCCCAGATTTTTAAATCTTTTTCATTTTTTTCCATTGAATCATGCATATTTATGGAAATGGCATGCCTGCTGTTCACTTGTTTATGCTCAGTTAAAATTCTGTTTACTCAAGCAAAATATCCTCAGTTTTTGCAGGACTAAGGACTCATGGCAAGTCATTCTGTGAAGAAAGGTTTTATTTTGTAGTCTTTCACTTCTCACTGGCTACACGTTAGACACTTAAAGTCAGTAGAAGTAGACTATTAGGTTTGCTGTATCTGAACGTGAAAACTGGCATATGCATAGTGATTTTTATATGCAGACCTTTGGATTGTTGTGTATTTAGTTCAAAGGGATCAGGCTCTCTATCTTTTCTTCAGCTGAGAAATGCAGTTTGTTGGTTCCCAGTTAAAAAAAATAAATCACAACTGTAATTGTTGAGAAGCTTTTAATTTGTTTTCTTCCCCTAGTGAAAAAAAAACAACCCCAAAACCAAACCAGAAAAACCCCAAACAACAAACCAACTGAACGAAACAAACAGGGATTTCAGAAGGACAGAAATAAAAACATTTTTGGTGATGTAGTGTAAACAGATCTGATGTGCCAAGCAGCTACGAAATGGAGGCCCAAGTCTGAGACCTAAACAAGTCACTGCCAGCCTTTGGGCAAATCCTTCTGAGGAAATGTATTTATCGATTCCTAACTTGTGTAACTCAGTGTAATGTTTGTGGAACAGCGCAGAATGTAACTGTAAATTGGCTCAGGATTCAATCCAGAGTGTACTGTTTGGCTACTTGTAAGTAATTGAACTTTAAAACCTGCGATATCCTGATTTTTGTTGCTGAACATTAGTTGACTTAAAAGTATTCTGTATACTGCTAACTGCTGTAGTTCCAAGGAACACAGAACACCCTAATCCTCCAGAGCATGAGGAATAGTTTTTCCATGGGGATCAGGAGAGTGACGAGCAGGCAGCTAGGGCTGCTCGCATCTGTGTAATTGCAGCAAAGAGACCCAAGATTCCTTCTCCTTTCTTATTTACTTTATGCACAAGACGGTCTTTTGCCTACGATCACCTTTCTCCAGTCTCATATGGGTCTGTCTGATGGCTAGAGCTCTGGGGAAGCTTTTTCTTAAATCAGAAAGCATCATTGTAAAACCCCAAAATTTCAAGAAGAAAATTTAAAGTGGTGGGGTTTTGGAGGTAAGTACCTGTGACTTTGACTTCAACATGGTAAATTGTGTTTCTTACTTGTCTGAACCCATGATAAAACAGTTCACACTGTCCATTGCAAGACTGAATCACTATAAACCTCAACCACAGCATGAGTTCCTGGTTTCGAAGATCAAAACTTCTGCCATGGTAAGGGTTAACAAAAATAATGTGGGGCTGTTTCATTGGGAAAAGACTATTCTGTTTTTTCTGCCCTAGTTTGGATAGCTTTATGCCTTTGTCAGGAGCATAAATCTTCAATCTAGTATTATAATTCCTATGAAAAACTACAGCTGTTGGCAACAGAATTCCATTCTTTCTAGGAACAGCAAGCAGTTACCCAACATTTTTTGCCCTGAATAAAAAATACAAGCTTCGATGGTGTTTCTTGATCGGAATGTTTTTCTGATCTCTCTCTGCTCAGACATGTCTCTGCCTAATTATTATATTTCTCTCTGTACTCTATGTTGCTGTAAAATTATTTGCTTCTGAAAGTGTTAGTACTGCACCTCTTCGTAGCCTAGATGATTTCTCCATTCCACAGGAAATCACAGCATACTGAGAAAAAGTCTGAGATACAGCATTTGCCAAAGGAGTCCTGCAGCAGCTGTGGCTATCTGGGAAAAGTTAGTGAATTTGGGGCATGGAGTTACACAGAATTGTCTTGGAAAAGCTGTTCTCTCACAACTAAGCAAGGAACATTTTCTAATGCGTGATTTTGCTGCTGTTGTGGTGCCTCGTCAGCAGTCTGCATTAGGGTCCTGTTAAACTTCTGAGTGTTTTTATGTGAACAGATTTTGGTGTGGTTGGGGTTTTTCCCTGGATGTGGGGGAGCGTGTGTTCTCATATAACTATACAAAGCTTTGTATTGTGTAACACTTTGGATGAAGTATGCAAATACAAAACAAAGCAAAATATGTACTTCTGTTGAGAAGGCACACACTACCTCCCCCCTCCCTGCTTTCTTAAAGTCGTTTTTACACAGCTGGATTGTAGGTTTCTAAGAATCAAAATTCAAATGCAACAGCATTAGGACATGGGAAAGTTTAGCGTCTCCTCTTACCTTTCGTTGGCTGCTTCCTGCCCTCTTCCTTTCTTGCTTCCTCTCATGTCTAATGCAGTGAGGAAACAGCCTGGTCTTTGCCTTTTCCATTTGTATGTCAGATAGGAGAGTAGCTCATGAATTACTTTTCTCTAAAATGGTGGCAGAAGACAGCGTTTTTTTTCTTTCTTCTCTTTCCCTCCCCTTGCTTGTATAGTCCAGTGGCAGAAGGGGGAGTTTCCTGCTGTGTATGTCTGAAGGAAAGGGATGGGCTTAGCAGCCTTGGCCACACTGGATAGACCTGGAGATGAAGGAATGCCCTTGTGCCACATCCCAGTCGTGGTGGCTATAGAAAATGTTCTCTGCAGAGATTCAAAGGCATCCTCATAGGAGAATTTCCCAAACTCTTTTCCACATTCCCATCTTCCCTGAGAGTTGTGTGTTACATTTATGGCTGTGGCTGTGTTCTGACTGCAACAGTATCTGTGAAGTCTGGCATTGAAGGTTTGAGTCCACACTCAATATTAACAGCATGCATCATGACATGGACAAGTAATTAACTTCCCTGGTTCTACAGAGTGTTTTGTGTATGTATTTTGGTTTTAATGTATGTATGAATGTAAGATTTTCTCCTTTTTTTACAGTTAAAGAATATTTGCTTTGTTGCATTTTCACTGTGTTAATAAGCAGCTGTGTTTGTGCTGCTTACATCTATGTTTTTCACTTTGAGAAGCCCAAGTCTCAGGCATTGCTATTAAGAACTGTAGTGTTTCCTGCGCAATCTCAGTTTCTGTCAAGTAAGCTAATAGAAAGATACCACCATACTTGGTGTCATCCTCAGTAACACAAATTTGTGAGGCTAGTAACAGTATAGATTTAATAATAAAAATACAGTCCTTGGAAACAGGTGAGGAGGAGTGAGTTCTGGCAAGAGAGGTGTTTAGGCCAGCTGTGCCTGATCGACTATTCATAACCAGTGCCACAAAGAGGAAACAGTGGATAACTGGGATTGAAGACTCCTTGGTGCAGGGAATGGAGACATCCATCTGCTGACCAGTTTTAATGACTTCTAAAGTTTGCTCTTTCCCCTGAGACTGGATCCAGGATATCACAGAGGATGCCAAGGCCTGGCCAAGCATCAAGGCTTTGTGACTCTCATGTGGGCACCAGTAGTACTTTAGCAGATTAAGGATGACTACAGGGTTCAGAGATCCCATGTGAAGACATGGAGCCCAATCAGTGTTCTCCATTCTGCCATTCAAGGGGAAAAACCTGGGCAGGGGGATTCCATCCTGCATATTCACATCTGTCTTTGCACCTGGTGTCATGGCAGCACTTTGGACTCTATGACCACAGGAGTTTTTTCACCTTTTCAAGAAATGGGGACTGCTAGGGACAGACGGGATCAACTCAATAGTGGGGGGCAAAAGCGTCTTGCCCAAAGGTCTGCACATTTGCAGACCTGTGATGTCACTGGATTTGCAAAGCCATGTCAGGATAGTTCACGCAACTGCAGTGACATAGTGCGTGGCCTCAGGTTCTTAGATAAGGATGCCATTGCAGTGGAGTGTCTTGAATGCACAGAGCTTTGCTATTCCCAGGGCAACAGGCTGATCAAGAGCTTATGGGTTAGGATTAGAAGGGAGCTCTGTAAGAGAGACATTGTGTTGGCATCTTTTATAAGGCTTCCCAACTGAAAGGAGGCAGAACCTGGAGAAGGGAAGATAGCAGCTTTCCAGTACCTACGAAGAGGATATAAAGAGAAGACAGGGATAGGCTCTACACAGCAGTGCATAGTGGGAAGATGAGAGGTGAAGGGTGTTAGTTGAAATGGGAGATATTAACTGGCTCTGAGGAGAGTTTTTCATCATTAAGGAGGATCAAGACTCAGAACAGGGACCCAGAGAGGTTGAGCAGTCTTCATCCATGGAGGTTTTCAAAACTCATCCAGATAGAATACTGAACAACAGAGTCTGATCTCAGAGCTGACCCTGTTTTCAAGAGGAGGTTGGACATGAAGCCTCCTGAGGTCTCTTCCAACCCAAATTTCCCTATAATCCAATGAAGCCTTCTTAAAAGAGTGCTGCTATTGCAGGCCCTGGTTCTCAGGAAATCTTTAACAGCTCTGGTGTCTGCTGGGAGTGTGACACAGTACAGCAATCCAAGGAGGCTTCTGGGAAGCAGAAAGGACAATACCTTGATGAATGTCCTAAACGCAAAAACTAAGGGAGGTGCTCTGCTGGCCTGGGTACCCACAAACAAGGAACGACTGTCTGGGGATGTGTTTGTTAATATCAGTCTTGGCTGCAGTTATCATGCAGTGCTCAAGTTTAAGATACTGAGAGAAGAAAGGAAAGCAAGTAGCAGTGTAAAGGTCCTGGCCTTTTTCTTGTTCATAAAACTAGTTGATGGGTCACTAGGAGACGGTTCTGAAGGCAAAAAGCATCCAGGAAGACTTAACTAATCATCATGAAAAATCTCATCAAAGCACAAAAAATGGTCCTAGAAAAGCAGTGGGCATGAAAGGAGACTAGCTTGGCTGAAAGGGGAACTCCCAGCTGAGTTGAAATTTGAAGAGGAATTGTCTAGGAGGTGGAAGTGAGAACAGGCTACCCAGGAGCAACATAGAAGCTTCTGTGGGCTTTTAGGGATAGAGTTACGAAGGGAAAAGCTCATCTGAGTTTGAAACCATTCAAGGATGTGAAGAGCAACAAGATGAGCTTCTACAGGTACAATGGCAGTGGAAGGAAGACTAAGGCAACCCCTGAATAAGGGCATAGAAAAGGCTGGGTCTTCATATGTGAAGTCTGCTCCATGTTGGCCCTCATCTCTGTGCGTAGTAGTGGGATTTGGGTAAGGGAGATGATGTTTATAGTAGAAGGTAATTTAGTTAGGAACTACCTGAATAGAGTGGGCATATGCAAATCCATGGAGCTGGATGGAATGTGTTTGAGAGTGCTGAAGGAGCCAGCCTATGTCTTTGAGAGGCTGTTTTCTGTCATGCTTGTTAGGCTGTGGTAAGCCAGATGCACGAAGTACAGTAACGTGACTGGGAACAGCCAGCTTGAGTTTACCACAGATAAATCAGACTTATGCAACCTGATTCTTGCCTTTTGTGATAAAATATGTTGTTTAATTGACTCCAGCAAGGCTTTCAGCACAGTCTCATAGCATTCTTGGGGCTAGCTGGGAAGATATGAGCTGAATGGGTGGTTGGTGGTTCAATATCCATCTAACTGAAGGCTAGTTCCAGTCAAGTTCCTCAGGGCTGACAGTGGGACTGATCCTGTTTAACCTTTTTGTCAGTGGCTTGGGTGATGGGAGAAACTACATCTTCAGGAAGCTTTTAAGTGGATTAACTTTGCACACTTGTCAGTTGGTGTTCTGGGATCTTCTGAACTGTGCCTAAAGCAAAGGATGACTCCATGCCTTGGGGATCATTTGCCACAGAAGAGTGGTGCTGCCTCTCAGAGGGATCCCAGAAAGCTGGATGAATGGGTCAGCAAGAACCTCATGACGTTCAGCAGAAGTGTCAAGCCGTGCACGTGGGATACAGAATTCCCACAATATAATGCAAGCTGGGCACTGACTGGCAGGTTGCAACTCTGCAGAAAAGAAGTTGGATGTCTTGATAGAAAGCAAGTGTGATGATGAAGACTAACCACATACAGGACTGCATCAGCAAGGGCAAAGCCAGCAGGCTGAGGGAAGTGATTATTCCCTTGTACTTGGTACTAAGGGTCTGTATTTAAAATGCTGTGTCAGTACAAGGGAAAGATTAACAGACTGGAGACCTGTGCAGCAGCACTGGAGTGGTTAGTTTAACATGAAACACAGAGTCTGAGACAACTGAGTTTGTTCTTGGAGAAGGCCAAGTAAACTCAGAAAAGGTGGAGTCAGACTCTTCCTGTCGGCGTGCAGCAAAAGGAAAAGGACTGGTGGCCACAAGTAGTAGCAAGGGAAATTCTGATATAAGGATATAAGGAAAAAAATAATCACAAGACAGGTTAAGCACTGGCCACCCAAGGTTGCAGCTCAAGTGAGGCTGCCCAAATAGGCTGTGGAATCTCCATGCTTGGAGACAATCAACAGTCAACAGTAGCAGACCCTGGGCAACCTGATCAGACTTTGAAGCTGGCCTTGCAGGTCCCTCCCAGCCTAAATTTTTCTGTGATTCTGTAAACTCAGCATCATACTCAGTATGTGAGATTTTAATCCAAATACAGCTAGTGCTAACATAGGACACTTTGAATATGTATGCATGACTTCCAGTTCAGATTAGGAATGTGCTTTTTAAGTGAATTGGAGTATTTGAATTAGATTTTTTTCAGGTGAATCTGAACAGGAAAATGTGCTCCGGGTGTTCATGGAGACCGTAGACTAGAGCCAGTTAGAAGTGAAGCCTTCCAGTTTCTTAGAGTCTGAATGGCAGATTCTTAGCGTCATCTGTATCATCTGTAGAGTCTCTCCTATTGCTCCATGCTGCTTGCTAATATAGACACAGCCTTTTCTGCCCAGTGGATGAGGCAGATTTGTCCATAAACATCTGCAAAATAGATGTAGATGTGCATCATATCAGGGATTCTGTTGCATGCAAGTAAATGCCTTTTTTAAAAGTTTATTTATTATTATTTAAGACTCTCTATTTCCCAGAGTTTATAGTGCTGTTTCTCATCTTGGGATATGTTCATTCTAAATAGCTTACAGAGTTCACTACCTGTAGTTTTCCATTAGACAAAATATCTTAAATGTCTGTTCATTTTCCTCTTCAACTTGCATCACAGTATAATAAAATCATATCCGTGTCTTATAGTCCCAAAATCATGCATAATTGCAGTCCTCTGTGATCCTTGAGATCTTTTGTTAATTGTTGCCCGCTTCCCTCTGTTGGTCTTGTCTCGGGTTGTGGTGAGGGAACCATTGAAAAAGCTTTGTACAGACAATAAAATTGTTTTCTGGAATAGGCTGTAAAACTTTCTTGTAAGGACTTGACCTACAGCACGATAAAGCCACTTGTAAACATGATAAAGCCACTTGTAAACATGATAAAGCCACTTGTAAACATGAAAAAGCATGATACAGTTGTTATTTTTGCATTATGTCATCAGTATAGGCATTCTGTTGATACTAATTAATGGTCCTTTTGGGCCTTAGATAAACAATAATGTATGCTCCCAAGTAGCTGAGAGAACTTCCTAGTTAAGCCTTTGTAGACCCCTTTTAATGAATTTTTTCTTCATCAACATTATGCTTCAGAGCTGGCCAGCCCTTCTTTTAGCACTTCCAGAATTGCCTTGTAGCTCCATCTGAAAATGTTTAATTTTAGTATTCCCATTTCATGGGGAATATCTATTGTGTTTCATAGAGGGCCATGAGGATGATCAGGGGACTGGAGCACCTGCTGTATGAAGACAGGATGAGAAAGTTGGAGCTGTTCAGCCTGGAGAAGGGAAGGCTGCGTGGAGACCTCGTAGCAGCCTTCCAGTGTCTGAAGGGGGCCTATAGGGATGCTGGGGAGGGACTCCTCATTAGGGACTGAAGTGATAGGACAGTGGGTAACGGCTTCAAACTTAAACAGGGGAAGTTTAGATTGGATATGAGGAAGAAATTCTTTACTGTAAGGGTGGTGAGGCACTG
>JANRGW010041861.1:0-13671 GCA_024733675.1 Psilopsiagon aymara | reverse complement strand
ATCCCTCCAGGAGCAGAGGGAAGAAAAAGGGGGAAGTGAGTGAACAAACTGCGTGGCTGATTTATGGCCTAAACCATAACAGCAAAATAGTTTTAATAATGGAAGAAATATGCTGCTCTTCAGCCTCAAATTGCTGTAGCATTTCACTGATATAGTTATTCTTTCAATCTTCGTAAAATAAGGAAATGCCATTTCTTCCATTTTATAGAGGAAGAATTGAAGCACTACATGGAAAAATCATTTGGAAGCATCAATATCACTCTGGAGTACTGACTTAAACCCATGACTCCTAAGATAAAGTAAATGATGGAAATGAAATTTACAGCTAATTTCATTTCAGCTTCCTTTCTTTTTGTTCAGTTGTTTGAAAGATTGCCGTCTGTTCCCCATAGATAAGAGTCTCCTATCCTCTTAGTAATATTCCTTTGTCTTTTTCCCAGGGTAGAAAAGATGTGGCAGCTTCACCAAAAATTTACTTATGAAGTTCGTCCACCAAGCCAGAAGTAATAAAAATCCTTGCTATATCGCTACAGTGGAATAACAGAGTATTTGAGTTCATAGAGGCATCATCTGAACACTTCCCATGACCATTAAATTCACTTCTCAGATTGAAAACAAATTCAATGGGGTAAAATAGCCTCTACTGACTAGCATTTTCATTACATGGCGCCATACAGCTGAGAAAAGAATGGTCTGTTACTTCTGCTTTCTAATGGATATTTATTACCCTCAGGCATGCTGCAGTGTCAGAGTACTAGAGGTGATTAATGTTTCTACCTGCTGCAAAAGAGCAATTGCAGAAATGTCCATTTCATTTATTATCTGAGAAACACTACTAAAGTGTAACTATCCAAGTACTTGTAGAGGAGGACATTTTGTAATCAATAATGAATAGACTCAGTCACCTTAAAAGCCATGTAATCTGGAGTTTAGAAGTAACACCTTTTATGGACTGACAGACTTTACCTTGCTGGTGATTGAGTTACTGAATAGCTTCATCTATCAGATGAAGATGTTTTGAAAATTCCTTGTTACAGAAGGAAGTATGCTATCTATACTGATAATAGACCACTCTTTCTGGGGATGAGTATGCCACATTAAAAACTGCGGTCTTCCTGGTTGTGCAGTAACTCCAACTTTAGTTACACTGCTTTTAAATTAGTTCTGCTGAGATGACATAGTCCATACTTGTGTAATTCAGTATATTTATGAGAGAGGCCAAACTCTTCCCAGGTATCACTGAGATCTGACTTCTCTTTTATACCTGACCATGTTTTTGTACCTGCAAAGTGAGCTGCAGCTTCCATGCTGCTAGCAACTTAAATGCATGTCAAATACATAATTCTCATTTCTAATGAAGGAGAGAGAGAATAACTACAAAGCCCAGATCTCAGATAATATGGCACACATCTGCCACGTTAAAAGTGTGGGTTCAAGCTGTTAATTTAGAGCAGTAATTTAAATCTAAGCTTCCTATATGAGGGTTTCTGAGTATTTTAAAGTGTCTGGTGCCTGACTGCTCTAAGGTAGGTGGATTTCTCTCTCATTTTCATTGTAGCTATTAGCCGTTTTGTGTATGTCTATCTTTATCTCTCATTGTGACCAGACTTTCCATTCTGAATCTGTCCAAAGTTTGGGATCGGGAAAGATTAATTTTAGGGAAACCAGCATTTTTCAAACAGGAACCCTCCAAATCTTCTACAGAATGTTCCCAGCTGATTCTAGTTGTGAACATTTATTACCCTGAGGGCTTCCACCCTACTGAATTTCAGAGGTCTTTTGCAAGCAGTTGAGGTGTTAAAAACATTCAGATAAAGGTTACCAGAACCCTCTATAATAAGAAGTGGCAGGCAGCCTAAGTACAAGAACTACTACTAGTTCCTCCAGCAAAAATTAGCTAGGATAGCACTGTAATAATGATGGCATTATAGAATATGAATGTCTCTAATTCCCAGATCTGCTCTTGTCCTGTAACCTACAGATCTGCCTGGGATAATTTCCTTATTCAGTGGCATTCATATTCAAATGCCTTAGCAGCTATCCATGCAGCCTCAAGAACGTCAAAGATGACATTCCGAAGAACAGAAGCTTTGGTGATTACATAGCCTCCTTGCTCCAGCTGAAGTCTTATCATGTATGATACACTAGTATCAATAAAACTTGAGTAATTCCCAAAGTATAACATGATTAATTCTCAGTACTGTGTATAATAGTTTCATGACAGCTTTTTAGGTCATTATGACAATAATAGGGAAAAAAGACACTGTAAAGTGTCTATTTCTAAATGCAAATCATCATTCCTCTTCAAATTAACTTCCAGGGATTTAGATTTGAGTCAGAACATTTCTTTTCAACCAGAAGACGAAAGTCCTAAATCTCATCCCAGTTTTAAACAGTGCAATTCCTCTGACTCCTTCTGATCAGTTTCTGTTCTGCGCTGATGTGAATGATGTCAGAATTAGACAAAAATTCTCTCAACAGTTAAGCCTGTTTCTCTCATGTACCATCACACCTAGTGCTTTCAGGTTTTGCTGACACAATGCCTGAGTTTCTCCTTACAGCAATTTGCCTACAGAAGATACCGCAAATGCCTGTGTTTTGGTATCATGTTTCTTTTCCCCCTACTTTGTCCTCCTTTAATGGGATCATTCTTGTTTCCTTTTCCCGAAATTACTTTTTCAGTATTAAAAAAAGAACATAAAAATCCTTGCAGGATGAGTCTTCCAGCCTTTCCTCCTCATTTCACCAGTCGCAGATTTTTCAGAGCCACATTATCTTAAGCAGCCAGTGCTTATGAAAACCAAAATATCACTGAATGTTTGCCTCCCTCTTTCCTCTTTGAGAGCTTTTATTGCATCCTCCAAAATGCTCTCTATCTAATTTCTTTCCTGTATTTTCCTATTGTACAAACAATGGATGAAAAGAAGTTACTACCAAATAAAGGCAGCAATATCTTCCCATCCTCTACGCCTTGTCATTGTTTTCTCCAACAATGGCTCTTAAAGTGGCCAATGGATTTCTCTTTTTAAATTCCTGTGTACTCTTCCCTCCTAAACACTTGTTTCCTCCCAGGTTTGACATTCCAGCTAACATTTGGTCTATGAAATCATGCAGAAGCAAATAGAAGGTAACCTGGAATTAAACCACCACATCTTCTCTCTGGGTCCTCAGGTGTTTCAAGAAATGCAGAGCAAGCTACCTTTGGCAAAAAATAGCAAACAAACAACATTCTGAGAGTACTCCTACATGTTTCTAAAATATTATAACGCAATGCCTTTGGTTTGCGTTTTTTGCCTGGTGAGAGAAACTATTTGTGCAGCTTTTCCCTTCATCTCAACCAAAGAAAATAATGCATCTAGTACCTGTCACATGCACATGGCCATACTGTCAGGAAACTTGCATAAAACACATTCGTTTGTTTTTTCTAAATAATCTCATTACCTGCCAGCAAATAGTGTAAACAATGTGATCACAGATACCAACCTGGATTTGAGTCAGTAAGCTAATGAGAAAAAAACTAACTTTTATTTCAGAGTACAGGAAATACTCATAGCAAGTGTGTATGACTCTTACTTTGCTCACATCAAAACCAGATTGCAGAGGCAGCTCACTTCATTTCTCTACAAACCAGCCTAAGGATGGGATATTCACAGAAAAACGGGTGGCTGAAGGCAGCCGGGAAAGTCAAAACTATGTAACTTTGGGGAACGTTAAGGGAGCACTACAAAGCAAACTTTGTAGTTTGCTTTTTATCAAACACTTTAAAAACATGGCATTTTATAGGGCAGGTTAGACATGTAATGTGTTTCTAAACCAGTAATACATACTCAGTTCATCAAACATGTAAGAAAAGCACTCAACAGTCTTTGAATCTTGTCCAAATCTGTCATACATTTCACTTTTCAACCCATATCCTCACAAGATGGTCTTAAAGACAAATGTGCTTTTTTTTTCCCCCACAGTCTTAAGAAGAAATGATTGCTCATTGCAAAGAGGTATCAGGACTCTGCAGACACTTCAGAGGGACAGACAATGTCAATAATAAAAAAAAAAATAGTGAAACAAGAGGATGGGAAAAGCATAAAGAACAAAAGAAAGAGAATGGGGAAGGGAGAGCAAATGGAGGCTTTTGATAACTGAATAAAAACTGGGGAGAGCCATGGAGTCTTGGAAAGCTAGTGAAAACTGACCTGGAGATCATGTGTCATTCCTAAACTACTTATTACCTTCTCTTTTCTTATGCAGCATGTGGGTGGAACTGGGTTTTGGTCCAGACCAGCACTTAGCAGATTTACGAGACAAGGCTATGTGATATGGCGTACACACAAATACACATAAGACAAATTGCAATGACACGGCTATATTTCTATTGAAGGATGCAATATGTGGCAGGGGAAGAGTACCCCTGGCTAAACAGCTTTCAGTGAGGCTTTGATAAAAGATCTTTACTTCTGAAGTGTTCAACTTAAAAAGAGAGAAGTGATATGTAAGCTGCAGGCAACATCCAACATACCACACTGTAAACCCAGAACTCAGTAAACAAAGATGGTTAGGAAGCTCACAGTGTGCACAATGTGTTTGTTATATTTAAATTCTGAGAATTATTATTAAGCCAAATATATAACAATAACTGTATCACAGAGCAAAGAAAACAAATTACCGTCCCCAAAAACCACAACAATCTAAATGTGGGGCTGAGACAGTAAGAGAAACGTGTACTTAAAACATTACCCTCTTAGGGGTTTCAAAGCTTTAACACTTTCATCTATCCCATCAGACCACTATGAGTGAAAACAAACATAAAAATATATTCACTCTTCTTCTGTAGTCTTAATTCAGTGTAAGCACGGGTTGAATACGAAAATGTGAAGATAAGTTTCCACTTTGTGCTGTAAGAAGAAGATTTTGCTATGAAAGGCTGCATGTCGCTGCACAAAACCTGTGAACTAGAGGTGAAAACATAGGTAAACGGATAATAGAAATTCTTTTAAGAGAACAAAGGATGAACAAAAGAAGCTAATATCTTATTCTGTAAGCAGCATCTTAAGGTTTTGCATAACATTTTGGATGGAAGCAGGAAGTCTAAAAAAACTGAAACTATACTTCTGTGTAGTTCTAGCTATCATTCCCCTGTTCCTTCTTGCCTTTGAAGCTACATCACCACAGCTACAATAAAATATACACAGGACAGAACTGATTTACATGCCTTTCCAAGGGACCACACCTGAAGTCACTTAAGAGAGGTGTGCACCACTGAATGAAGTGGGAATGCTGCGGTTAACCTTAATAGAGAGAGCATAAAGCTTTAGTGCATAATGAAACAGCCCACTGACTTAATGGTGCTTCTCACTGAAATCATATTATATCTGTGGTCTGTGATCTCTGCATATTCCCAAGTGACTTGGCATGCTGCAGGTTTTATCATCAAACAGCTTAAAACTTTCTTACACTGGCCAGGGCTATGAAACTACAAGAGACAGCTATAACTTCTCTCCTCCAGTCTCACTTAACTGTAATGAGTTTCCTTAAAGAGGAGTGAAAAAAGCAAAAGGACATTCTGCCAGCTCTTAAGCAGAGGGAATTTTAAGGCTCCAGGACCTACCAGAAGTGGGCAAAAGGCCTTGCTGTGGTAGTGAAGGGAGGATGGACAGCAAGGGATGAGCAGGGTAGTTGACATTCTTTAAGGCAACTTATAATAGGTGGGTGACGTTAAGAAGTAAGGAAAATGGATCCCTACTTTTCCCCATATCCTAGACCAAGAGTGTTCAAAGAATTCCTGTGATCCCAAAGCACATTTTGTATCTAAAAAATCACAGGGCAAAAATGTTAGAACAGGTGCAGGCAGACAGTTTTTTCTCCCCTCATTTTTCTCTCCTAGTTCATTAAAAACACATAACATCTGCTTCACTCTATGTCTATACAACGCAGTATTACATAGAGATGCTCAAGCTAAAGTTAAATAAGACTGGATACTGGAAAGAATGCCTCCCTGTTAGCATAGTGCTGTGTCTCAGTTCATTAGCTCTGGTGAGACAGCTAGTACACCAGCATAGGTGGAGGCATGCTAAAATGGCTCAAGCTGGTATATCTTTTGCAGATCAAGCTAGAGTATCCCCACTGCACTGGGCTTGTTTAAACACATCTGTTATAATGCCGAAGAGAAACAAATACTAGTAATTGCTTCCTCCTTATTTTTATTGCTGTGGTCATAACACAAGAGGAAAGAATAGCTTCTAGATAATTCACCACTCCCACCCTACACCTCCAAAAAATCTGTTCTCAAATGCACATGTATAGAAAGAGATAGACAGAAAATAAGAAAATAATATCAGGAAAATGGGAATATTCTGTCTTTATAGCTTTATGGGGAAAAAGAGATGGGGTGGCTAGAATCATAATCCTATTATACTAAACACTGAAGAGTGTACAGCCAACATTTTTATTGTAATCATTAAAAACATGCTGTTTTTTTCTCTTGAGGTATGTCTTCTGGGGGGTCATAAGGACTGTGAATGAGGTTTTGTTTCATCAGGATGGAAATTACTGAATATTTCTGACAAACAAAATACAAGTGAGATATGATGCTTCTCAAAGATTTGTAACACTGGTACATCTAGTCTTGAACAAGGGACTGAAGGGAGGTCAGTAGCATTTGGTCATACAGGTTACAAAATCAACATCCAGACTGACACTGTTTTTATGGGGGAGATCCTGCAGCTGATGGATGCTATGATATACCTCAACTGCTGTGCTATTAAAGTGTATGTGTCTCCTCCTCCCAGTCCCCTTTAAGGGACAAGGAGCAGTAAAACCAGCTGTATCACCTGTGTACATTTCAAGAATGCAGATGCTAGGATAAATACCAAGTAAAACCCAGGCACCAGTGATAACATATGAAAAGTCTTCCTCCATATTCATACGCATTTATTCACTTAGTTTTTTATCATGAAGCATTAGATAGACCCCATTAAAATTCAGTGGTGGGCTACAGAGTGCTGAAATGTGAATTTGCATACTAATTGACAACAGAAAGTTCTGCAAACAGAAATATCAAAGACACATTGGAATAATCTCTGTAGGGAAAATATTCTGATTCTACCTGATATTTGCTAAAAAATATCAGCTACCAGCTACCAATTATAAAGGGTTCCTGACTGACAGATAAAATCAGTCTGGTTACAAGTAATTTAAGCATGTCTAAGCTCAAATCATGTCTTCAGGAGCAACTTGTATGACATTGAATTTCACTGCATTAACTAAATGAAGAAAGACTTTCAAAATTGTCCAACTTTATTCTGTGCTGAAAAGAAAGGAGAAATTCAGGCAGACCTTCTACACATCTGTGTCCTCCACCTGCTAGAAAATTATGTGTGCATGTATTCTGGATATGGTAAAAGGCAAAGATAATCTCTTATTTTTTGAGTGACAAGATACGAGACACTCATCCTAAGAGGCAGCTGGCCTGTCTCCTGCTTTGATAGCTCACATGGCTTATGGGTACTGTATTTTTTATCTGTTCCCGGGTGAGTTCTATCCAGACTGAATGTTTCTTTTGTCCTTTTATCCCTTCCCTTTCCACTCCTCATTAATATTTTAAAGTACTAAAATATTACATTCACCACTTCAATTAGAGAGCTTGTTCCATCTAATATTTTGTGCTTGCAGGTTCTGTATCATTTAAAGCTTTCAGTCACTTTGAATCAGGTGGCATCATCCACTGGACAATAGTAATAGCACAAGCAGACCAAATAAAGTACTTCTTAGGCAGACATTGAGCTGTTTCCTTTATGCTTCCATAACAAACTCACAGGATTTGCAGTATGCAATGACAAAAGGAACTGACTTTTGTGTTTAAATTCCCAATTACAGCCATATGGAGAGACCTTTAAGCAACAAACCATGCAATTCTTCTCAATTGCATGGAGAGCCCTTCATGTTGCAGATCCATGTTTATGTAAATCCGTCCATCCCTGGTGCTCAGTACAAAGTGCTTTGAGCCAGCAATGTCAGCATAGCCCTTGGAAAACACTGTGGGAGGCTCACTTGCACCTTTCTGCTCTCCTCCACTGCTCTGGATTCTTTAGCTTTAAATCTAAGCTCTCCTCAGAAGACCTGCTCTGGGTTCCTGTGCTACCCAGCACAGTGGGTTGAAAACCTCTAAAAGTCAACTCCCCAGAGGCCAAAAACAGGCACTTGAAAAGCATGAGATGAAAACTGTATTCTTTTGAAACTATAGGTCTCAGAGACTGGTGACCCTTTGTAAGAGAGGAAGCCTCACAGGCCCATTCATGTGTTACAGAGGCTGGACAGGCATGGAAATTCTAAGGGCACAGGAATAAAGACCCCAGAGAGAAATTCATTGGTTTGCTTTGCAGTCAGTTACAGTGTATCATTTCTCAGCAAGACAGGAAGTCTGTCTAATGTTACATGCATGCTTAGAATACTCTGCTAGCTGAAAGATTAACAGACATACGTTGTGTAACAAAAGTCACCATCATATCAAAGAAAGCAAAAAAACCCCATCCTGACATCATCTCCTTAATAAAAAAGAAATCAGCATCATTTATACATGTGGAAATATTGTACTAAATTTATACATGACTTAGTTTACCTTCTTTTCATACTAGTTCTTCTTCTAGTAGTCTAAATTCTCCAGTAATATTCTGCATATTTAGGATTTTGTTTTATTTCCTCATCAGCATTATATCTTCAAGTATTCCAATTATATGAGGGAATATGTCATTTTGTTTCACTGTATATGTTTTTCATTTACCATTTGTACTTTCTAAGTGAATGTTGTCAGCTTTACTTAAGCTCAAAAGCTACTCTACTGATCTGTTTTACCAGAGCTTTGATTTTTAATGTATTATTTTGTTAGACATTAGCTATACACTCTTCATTCTATACTGATCGAAACTATACAATAAAGTTGTATATAAAAGAAAGTATGCAACTAAGTTGTTAACATTACATAAAACCAACAGCAGCTGCTGTTAGAGAAACCATGAAAATAATCTTGGAATATCAAGTTAGCTTTTTAGATTCAAGCTCAGTGTTTTTTTTTTTTTTTTTAATGTTTTGTTTTGCTTGGTCTTTTAATGCTTAAAGCATCAAGGAATTAATATCTTTCAATAAATTAAAAAGTGCAGTGCAATTAGCAGTATCATATCATCCCTTAATTCTTTAATAAAAGGAGAATTTTAACTAATAAATACAATTTATTAGTTTTGTGCTCTGGATATTTTAGTTTGGGATGTTTGTAGCTACTTGGTAGTAGCTATTCAGAGAACAGCAATGTGGAATTTAATTCACCTTTTCTCAACTTTCAGAACTGACTATTTTCTCTGGATCCTGTTTTTTCCTTTATACCAACTTTTTTGGGGTTTCAGTCAAAAGTCTTGAAGTTTGGATAGAGGAGGTGGCTCAGAACTAGTTTTCTTGATTGGATGGACACTCGCCAAACATTTATGAGCCTGGTATAAGTCGTACACCACTCTACAACGGTCTGCTAGGTTGATATGCCATACTGAATTTTACCAGGTTTACCAACTAAATTGCTTAATCTGTATGGCTGGTATTTGTGCAGACCGCACAAAATATCTACTTAAATGTCTGCTTCAGACATTTTATTTAGGATTCCATGGATCACAGTTATTAGCTTATGTTCCATCCAGAGTGAGGTAGGGAAGTTCAGGAATGAGACTTAAAGCACCTAATGAGATGCCCTAAGTAGGCATGGTGTTCCCCTCTGTAGATTTTTGTCTGTTTTTTATCTATCCCAAATAACACATTGCTGAGCAAGCTTTTATGTTAATTTCTTACATATCCTTAACCAATTGCATGAGAAGAGCATCTCTAGCTTCAGCTCAGCTAAACTTCTGCTCACTGAGCAAATTCTGCTTTTCTTTACAACTCACCAAAGGTTTCATTAGTTTTGATTTGCAGAGTTTTCAATCTTTGTGTTTCTCCTGATTTTTTTCCTGCTTTGAAATTTTGTCACAAATATTTTTGTCTCGGTATCTTTGGGCAAATCTGTCCCTTCTATATTCTGGCACCAAGCTTATTGCATAAGAGTGCACTATTTCTGGGTATGTATATTTCAGAAGCCCCCCTTCACATGCACTGACATTTGTGTGAATAGACACAAGCAGAAGTACTAAGTGCATCTACTCTCAGTAGCAGAACACTAGCAATCATATGACCATTCAGCTCCACTGAAGCTGAAGCATTAAGAGGTTCATCTCTATTTTGCCTGTCAGTATATTCCATCATAACAGCAACTGCCTTATTTCTTTTACGAAGTGTATGCCTTGTATTTCACTCTTTTCATTACCCTTTGAATGCTCTACTCTGCCCTTTATCTGTCTCATTACTGCAGTGTCTATCACAAGAGTCTGATGACATCTGAAACTGCGTAGCAAAACCTGACACATAAAGGTGGATTTAGAGTTAATTCACTGCAGCAGGTGACTATCATAATACACTTGATTGAAAACTGGCATGATATCCAGGGCATGGCAGAGGTGGACTGTTCAGTGTGAGTGGTACTGCATGTTTAAAGTACTGCTAAAAGAAGAAAGGAAAGACAGCTACAGGGCTCATGCTACTGTGTTCATTCTCACTTCCAACACTCATTCTGAAAAGCTGCTTTGTAGAACTATTATCTCTGAGGTGTTAAATACAGTGCTCTGTGTGCTTAGCATTCACAATATCTCCACGACCACGACGGCTGATTGATACGCAGACAAGCAGCCTCAATAATGCTTAGCACGTAAAGACAAGGGCACACACACCAGTCCAGAGGCAGCATCCCCAACACAAAATCAGCAGGACATCAGCTTTCTGTACTGGGGACAGGCTGTGTTCAGCTGTTTTGTCCAGCTATCAGTGAACAGCTTATAGTTGCAGTAAAGATCATATCTTTTTACAGTTTTTCAGGGTTTGGAAATAAAACAGGTGAAATGACAATCAGACCAGTTCATATCCCCCTCCCACAAAAAAACAGGGTGATGCTAATATTCTATGTGTCAAACCGAAAGGCATGACATGAAGCAGTAACAGACTGCTAAGAGATCGGTGGAGTTAAATCCAGAGGAAAACAAAGTAATATAATATAGGGAGAGGGTATTCATGAAGGCAAATGGTATATTCTAAATGAAACATTACATTGAATCTTGCCTCCAAACAGAGATGGGAAGGTGAGGGAAGAAGGAATGTCTGGAGAAAGGAGAAAGGTTATAAGTGTAGGAAACCCCCTTTTGGCATCTCTGATTTAAACTATATCACATGCAAAAGAATAAGTTGTTAGGCATGTGAAAGAGGCAGGAAAACAGTTCTTCATTTCATTTTTGCATTATGTTTGGGCTTTGCAACATATAATAAAAAAAAAAAATACAAACAAAAAATCAACCAGATACTATTGCTGTTGTTGTATCATTTTAAATCATGTTTGGCAAGCAAGCAGTTCATGTTTATATGACTTCACACTTCAGTTCTTTTCAAAGGTATATATAAATCAAACAGAAATGCTCATTAACCTTGAGTAGGGTACTATGCATGTGCTATTGCTCTTGAAGACTTTTAATACTGTGCTACTTTGGAAAAGGCCACATTTCTTCTAGGCATGTGATATAATCAGAAATCTTTTCTTGGCTATCTGCTGCTTCTAAGAGATGAGCTAAGTGAAAGTTTAGCTGTGAAAAGTATGTATGATGCATGCTGTACCTTGAACACAAGCTACAATCAAGTAGTCCTGTTATGTCTTGTTTTTCAGACAGGCAAGATAATTTCTGGTATATGACACTGGCCATGCACCAACAGCTGTTTTGTGCTTGTTTTTTCCCAGTGGATTTCATATTTTTTCTCAAGAAGTGTAATGTTGCCACTTGGGTAGGTTAAAATATATTTCTAGATTTTCTGAAAGACTTCATGGATGTTTGCTAATCCCCCTTTCCCAGAATCTTTTGCTATATCCTTAGATCTAGACATCATTTTCCTTTGTGGGATAATATCATGATGGTACAAAGCTATAGTACAAAGTTGTTTCAGACTCCACAGTTATACAAACCAGGGGTGGGATCTAAGTCAGGTTAAGAGGGTAATGCAGAACACTGAGTAGCTCTTAGATAATTTCCAGCCATCTGTGACCACCTATATATTCCATATCATAGCATCCATGTACCTTTATAGGCCCGGCTATAAAGAAAGATTTTGAGTTCAAGCCTCCATTCTTTGCCTTATGCACCAGAGGCCACTCAAAGAGGCAAGTGAGCACGCTCAACATAGATATGCCAATGTTTTTTGAAACCCCATCAGTGAAAACTGCATCTGCTCCCACCTATGCTACAGCTCTAAGCTATTAAATTAATAGAAGTAAGTTCTTATTTTCAGCTGGGCGCTACAATTTCTGTATAATAATTATAGGTGATGATGAAATGTTACATTAAACACAAATTCTGTTTGATGCAAAAAATGCATTGTCCCCTTGAGAGAAAATGTAATACCATGGCCATAAATCTGCAGCTAGAGATGAGTGAAAATAAGCAAATTCAGGTCAGGCAACCTCACAGAGGTGGAGGTGATATAGATCATCTCACAGTTTAGAGGCAATGGTCAAAAAGTGCTTAGTTGTGATGGGGAGAATTATTTATAGCAAGCGCAGAGAAAAATCTAGTGATATGTGAGGCTCTCCAGTTACCTAAAAGAAAGAGATTACCCTTTGATCCAAATACATGTGCACTCTTATAGCACTCATTACAGATGTTGACCAACCAAGCCTTCTGCAGTGCTGCCAGATGAAAAGAAATGAGAGTGATATTCTTTCTCCTGCTCACTTATCTATGCAACTCATCTATGGGAGTTGTGGAATTATTTGAATGATGAGACATAGAGGTGTAGAAAAATTGGAGGTTGTAGAGATCACTTTTCCTTGGACACTTCACCTTTGAGAATGAACACAGTAAGTTCTGCCACACAAAACCACAGTGACTGTAGAGCAATTTCTCACCCTGCAATAAGCAAGCTCCCACATAAGAACCAACATACAGATGCATGTCTTTTCACTTACTGCATTATGCTTATTCTGTTCAAAAATTAGTAGTATATTTTTCTTAAATAAAACTCTTTCCAATTACAAATATAGTACAAAAGTCATGTACAGCAGCAATCTATGTAACAATGCCTCCATCAACTCACTCTTCTTCTCAAGAGTGAGTTGAGAAACTTACATTTACATAACATATCTAAACATTAAGCTTGAGGATACTGTATGACAAGAACATGAAAAAAAACTCACTTAAAATCTGTGGATCTGAGGCTAAGGAACAAACATATTCTATCAAAGGAGCACATTGTATTTACTGATCATTCTGAAGACCCTTTATTGCTAAAAGTTGCTCTACTTGCAGAGTTTAGCCAATGCCATTCACAGAATCATCCAATCACAGGTTCATAGAATGGTTAGGGTTGCAAAGGACTTTCAGCTCATCCAGTTCCAACTCCCGGCCATGCGCAGGGGCACCACATGCTAGACCTTGTCACCCAAGGCTCTGCATAACTTGTTCCTGAGCACTAGGAGTGATGGGGCATTTACAAATGTCATGGTTTAAGCTGTAAATCAGCCACGCAGTTTGTTCACCCACCTCCCCCTCCTAAAAGAGCTGCCGCGGTTTA
>JANRGW010041860.1:24901-38682 GCA_024733675.1 Psilopsiagon aymara | reverse complement strand
CACGCAGCCTTCTCTTCTCCAGGCTGAACAGCTCCAACTTTCTCATCCTATCTTCATACAGGAGGTGCTCCAGTCCCCTCATCATCCTCTTGGCCCTCCTCTGGACTTGTTCCAACAGTTCCATGTCCTTTTTATGTCTTTAAAATGTTGATCAAATGTAATATAATGAATTGTGTAATGAGTCTTATCAAGAAATAAGTTCTAACCAGTTCCTGACAGATTTGCTTTTCTTTTGCTAATCAGAAAAAAGAATCAGAAATAAAGCTGATACGTACTTCATTATCCCGATCCTTCTCCAGGAAGTGACGGGCAACGTGGCTGGGTAAAATATTCCGTAGCATATTTTCATTGTGCTCCCTTAACTCCTTCATTTCATTGATTTCTTCTTTTGCTTGTACACGCCACAGAAAATCCAGCCTTGCTGTGTATTCAAGCTGTAGTTCCAGGAAGAAAAGAAGAGGCAAAAATAAAACCTGACTAGAGAAGAGTAGAGACTGTATTGTCATCCTGGCTGGCTACTCCTGCCATATAATCACATTCAATGCCAGATAAAGAGGCTATTTCTTTGCCTTGTACGTGATGAATATCTCAAAGAAACCTTGGGGAAAATAATATTTGTCATATTACTGCTATGGTCAGCGGCTAGAAAATGCCACAAAATTATTTTCCTTTTAAATAGCTCTATATGTTAGATAGTGGAGTCAGACAGGAGATAAGGTATTGGAAGGTAGTGGTATTGGTATGAAATAAATTTGTTCCCATTTTCATATGTTTTTAAATGAAATGTATTTAATGAGGAAACAGCACAAGGGTCATCCTAAGCACTTTAAAGAGGCAGGTAGCTTATTTCTCAAGGATGAGCATCCTTCAGCAAAATTACATATAATAGCCCAATGCACTCCCAAAGAGGACTTTTAAATCTGTGCCATTAAAAAATGAAGTATTTCTACTGTTGGGACATACAGATATTCATAATTTAAGTCTTTAAAAAGCTAGTGAAAAACATGCTATTTGATATCCTCTCGAACACTCTGTCCCTGATGTATTGTGAATCCAGTCTGCAACCAGAATTTAGTATGTGCACAGTGGCAGTGCCTGACACCCTCAGGTACAAACCAAAGTTAAATGATTTTCAGTGCTGTATATGTACAGGTCAAAAGGATTTTTCCCACACAGCTTCCATATGCACATATATACGTACTGTGTATTTATATGCATATACAAATGCATATTCATATATACATAAATGACAACTGTCTGTTAGCTGAAGCAAGGAACATGTTGAAACATCATGTTGCTTGTCTGAGAGGCACATGTATGTCAGCACGTGGACAAGACCAACACAGCCAGAATTTTTGGGTGCATTAAATTGAAGGACACTTAAGCAGTTTTCAACTGGTGACTTGTTAAGCTACAGGCTTATTGAAAATGATGGAGATATATCTGTGTGCAGTAAACTGAAAGAGAAAATATATTTGTGAAGTCAGATGCTCTAACTAGAGATAATTATCAAACACCCAGCAGTTCAACATATTATATCAGCAAATAGATGGATTTTACAGTTGGGAGAGACCCCTAAGGGTTTGCCAAAAAGAAAAGTGCTGGGATTAAGGAAGTGGCTGGGATATAATTCACATGCCAAACTGAGATAAAGGGCAAGCCTGCAGTGGGTGGGAGTGACTAAAAAGGTATTGTTTAGTGACTCATCCTGCTCATCCTTTTTGTCACCAGCAGTGACCAATAGAAAAATGTTTAGAAGAAAATGCAAATCACCTTGCAAAAGGACTTACAAGTTGACTGTACTGCAGGGAGCTTTTCTTCCCAAAATATGAAAGTAGCCTTGGCTTTATATAGACTTCCAAAGCTTCTATGCTATTTAGTAGTGGTTTACTTGTCCTCTAGATGCTATTGCTACATTTATGAACAACCTGTTTTTAATTCTCATATTCTGATCTTCCATCTTGTGGCTACTAATTCCCTAATTTAACTGCAACAAAAAGGTTTTTTAAAATATTTTTAAGATTTTTCAGTTTTTTTCCCTTTCTTTTTGTCCTGGAAGACAGAGCCTGTACCAGATCATAACTGACTTTTATCTGATTGAGAACAGGCAACACTGACTGTAATTTTGCAATAAGTATTAAAGGTATATTACAGATTGGCTTGGAACAGGAGTTGCTGGTGGATTCTGAGTTCTTCCAACAATACTGAAATAAGAGCTTTGAAAAAAACCCAACAGTACAGTTTTTTACAGCTGTACAGGATAATTTCACATCTGTAGCCTTAGCTCAGAAAAGCAGCAGCTAATCTTTACGTATTAGATAACATCATTTTTGGTTATTTAAAATCACTTTGTAACATGAAATATTTTTCTTGCATCACTAGTGGACAATGGAGATCACCCTTTCAGTTCAGAGGCTTGAAAACAGAACATTTCAAGAAGATGCTTTGCTGAGTTCTGGTATTTGTTAAAACTAACAAATTGAGTTGAGTTGGGTTGAGTTTTGGTGGTTTTTTTTTCGTGAGGAAATGTTCCTGAGTATGGCTGTGTCAATACAAATGATCATCCAATCCTAACTATTCTATGATTCATTGTATGACTGTCAGTAACATAAATCTTGAAATGTCCAGGTTTTCTTTCTCTGATACACAGCCCTATGAAGCACTCCTAATTCCAGTAGTGAGTGAAGAAAATAAAGAGGATGGATTACACAGAAAGCCTAGTAGTACCTATGTTCTGTAAATGCTGTACAGTCTCACCACCCTGCAGACAATTACCACAGGCAAGGAAAACACAAGGTAAGGATCAGCATTTGATGGATGGCATATTCTTCCTTAGAGAATGAGAAAAGAGGATTTACATACCAAAGGGACATCTTCAACCACTGAAAACAGTCTAACTCTGGATAAAACAAGAAAATACCCTTTCTTCACTACACTAAAATGTGCTTCTAGATGAAATTTAATTTCTAATACGGAATTAGTCTGTTTAGTCTGATGTCATGTGGCAATGACAAAACTACTTTTAATTATGGCTTTAGCATATAAGACCTTCAATATTTATTGGCTGAAGCAAGGGTAAGATTTTAAGAAAAAGCCGAGTGTGATTGGACAACTTTTTCTTGAATCTGACTTAGAATTCTGGGTGCAAAACTGGGGATTAACTTTAAACTACAATGGATAAGGAACAGTAGTTAGTTGTTCAGAAATTAAAGGCCCATTAATGTAATCTTACAAAAGTAATCTTTTTTATAAATCCACCCAGAATGGGGCAACTTTTAAGCTATTCAGCTTCAGGACAATTCTGCAGTTTGTGAAAAGCAAAGCCTTGCCAGAGGGTAGATTGATTGGAGTTAACTGCGCTTCCCATCAATTCATATTACTGGTGAGATATTTTTTTTTAATGTGCTCTGGATGGAATTTTTATAGATGTTTTTAGTTGGCATTTATACAGAGACCTTTAGGTTAACTATAACAAAAAATTAAACAATACAAGAAAATGCTCCTGGGCACTGCCAATGCAGGTCGATATTGTTAAATCGACCAAGTGGCTCTATGAATTATGTGGGAGGACATGCAGGAGTTAGCACATCTCAGGGACCATTTCCAAAGGCAGTTTTGTTCAGCCACCCTTTTTATGGAAGGAAGATTAATAGGATGGAAAACAGGCCCCTGGGCTGGAAAATCCATTTAAACACCAGAGATTGGGCTTTTGTAGAGACAGATATTTGTACTCAGAATTGTGATCCTGAAGACCATTGCTTGGATTCTGCCCTTGCTTTACCTAAACACCTTTAGTTTTCTTACTACTTGGTCTCACTTAAGATGATTCCCAAGTCTGTAGATTTGTATCTTTGGTATGTTAAGAATCATTGGGAATATGATATGGCTTATCATAAATTTGGGATATCAGTCACAAAGCTCTGAGGCCCCTAAGTCCTGATTGTAATCTAGGTCCCTGTGAAAGAATTTTTGCAGGTGGTCTATAACCTGAAGAAGTTCGTGATGGTGCTTAACTGCAAATTTTTCTTGTTACCTCAAATCTGTTGTTTTTCCTTTATGAACACACTTAGCTGTTGCATGGGAGTTTTATTATATTCTCTTTGTTCTTCCCTTTCTTCATCTCAGTTTCATGCCTTCTCAAATGCACTGAAGCAATAAGATGCCATGATAAATGAAATCAATCCTGCTTGTTTCTTCAATTTCTATTAGGAATTTCAATATAGCTTGTATACTGCTGAATAGCATGTTGCACATGTTCTTTAAGAATGCTAGGCAGCATTAGAAGTGGGTTTTCTTTAATCAGATTCTGCATAGGGATTATTAAATTGTTAAAGGTCATATGCTCAAGAGGATAAAAAGGCAGCTGGTATTTTGAAAGCAATTATTGTCACATCCTGTAATTGCAAGTGATATAGGGAATGGTTAAAGCAAATGTTTGCATTACCTGTTGACCATGATAAAATACGGCTAAAAGGAACATTGCCATCAGTAGCAAAGATGCCTCCTTTGTACCCAGGAAGTCTGTGCTGGAAAAAATATCCAAAGTAAATGACAGTTATTGATTTTTCAGTATTGCAATTATTCAGAAGTTTCATTTCATAATGCATCCTGGTGCTTTTCATTGCTCTTTAAAAAATCCCCTCCATTTGGGAATTTAACTTAGCAATAATTAGTTCAAGAAAAAAGGAGTGTAATTGGAGTCCTCACTGTTTGGAGACAAATGTATTAAATAACTCAATTGTAGCCTACTGTAGGTATACAGATGGTGATGATCTTTCAAACGTGATAGTCAAGCTGTGTGTCAGACAGTCTCTTCTGGGATCCTGGTAAACAGCAATGAATACCACAGCCTCTGCAGAGTACAGGGAGTGGGATCTGGATGGGGAAAGGTTGAGGCCAGAGCTAGGAATGGGAAACTTCCAGATTGTGAATGTAAAAGCAGAGTGAATTGGCCTGGAGATGAAAAATGAACCCCAAGACAGATGCTGAAAGTTAGATATCCCCATATTGTGAGAAAAGTTTAGAGGACGTGAGCTAAGGGAAGAGGTGTGGATCAAAGGGGAGCCAAACAAATGGCAAATAGTAATTAGGACTGGTCTTACTGAGCGGCAAGGAGGAGCACAGGGAAGAAATGTTTGCCTACTACAGGGGAAATAAAGGCAACTGCTGCACATAGTGGGGAAGCAAAGATGAGCCAAGAAGGTACTGGCTTTACAAAATCTGCTGTATGAAATTGCTGAGGTGTTGTATGTGGAGTATGAAGAATATGTGACAAAATAAGGTGGAAAGTGTCCAGAGCAGTTAAAGGGGGTTCCAAATATGAGGAAAAATAACAGCTATGTGGAAAGGTGAAAAAACTGAAGAAAGTGATTATCTCTGTAATATTATGGGGTTTTAAAAAGACAAGATTCCCAGAGGAAAAGACATTAATTAAGAGGTTGGGGAACTGGTAGGGCCAATCTCATAGTAAAAAAAAAAGGGAGAAAGCACTAAATTTGGACATGAACCAAACATGGATACTTGGAAATTATTTTGTTGAAAGATGAGGAAATGATTAAGAAGGGCTTAAAGCTGTGAAAAAGAAAGTATAATAATGGAGTAAAAAAGCAGCAAAAGTTGGAAGAGACTTTCTGACACTCTTCTGTCTACCTTGACAAAAATAAGTAAAATCCATTTTCGATAGTAATTTTGAGAAAAAGATCAGGTGATATTTGTCAGAGCAGGAGTCTTATGACTGAGATATTAGAGAGAGACTAAACGAAAAGGAAACTACAGTGAGAGAGCTAACTCAACTGACTTTGTGGGCTTAACAAAGAATTTAGTGTGGGGAAATGACCCACTATGGGATGAGACAACAGTATAGAGCAAAAGACAGCAGAAAACATCTTTGTCATCTAAAATATTTTGGAATACAAATGTCTCACATGCTGAAGTTGTGAAAGTTGGGGCTGTTCAGCCTGGAGATGAGAAGGTTGCGTGAAGACCTCATAGCAGCCTTCCAATGTCTGAATGCTTGCAGATCCTCAACATATATAAAGATGTGGCTGTTGTGACAGCTAATTGTATTGCAAACACATGCTTTTCTGTTATGCTGGGGATTCTTCATCTGGAATATGCTGACAAGCACAAGCAACTGCCATACGAAATTGGTCAATTATTAAAGACTGAAGTGCTTTTCTGAATGACCTGAATCACTGCTGCTTTAGGTCAAGTTATTGCAACAGTTAGTGCGTCTCTGACTCTGCAGATTACTGTTCTTCTGTCTGGCTCTTCAACTCTTCTTGCCTGGGAGGAGGAGTCTGTTCTTCAAATGCATTCCTACAGTGGGATCATCCCTGTATCCCTTTTATCGTTTGCAACTACATGTTATAGTTTGGCTTTTATTAGATTAAAAATCTGCCCCTAGAAATAAATTGTTCACTCCTGTTTCCTTAAACTGAGGTGAGAATTTTAGTCAGTATCTCTGGGATTTTCACAAACAGACTCAACCAATGTATATGCATCGTAATACATATCTTTAGGAACATGGATAAACTATAGGAGACATAAAAAACAAATCCTGCTCAGTACCCATTACCTTATTAAAAAGTAACTTCTAAAGGGGGCTAGGAACACTTACTCTCCATTGTGGTTAAAGTTGTCATATTGCAGGAAAAGGGAAGCATAAATTGTCTCAGTCAGCAGAGAATAGATAGCAATCATGATGAGAAGTACTGCCAGCTTCAGGACAGAGTTGAGACGAAGAAAGACTGCACAAGTCACCATTGCCAGCACACCAGTGAAGACAAAGTACTGAATAGAAAACAGCATTGATTACTTTTGATGAGTGACTACATATGGGCTCCACAAATGTCTACATAAGTGATAAAAAAATCGGAAGTATAAAAAATATTGCTTTGAATTTCAGTATTCAGCTGCATCTTCTTAGGTTATAGGGAACTTTGAAAGTAGGAGTTTAGCTAAAACAGAATATGAAATCACAAATTCTTTATTTTGCAGGGCACCTCCCTGTCAGTGGAAATCCTTCTAAGTGTCTTTATGGCATTCTCATTGCAATAGAAAGGAAAGGGAGTTCAGGTCATTAAAAAAGAAAGGGCAAGATGCTGCATGTAGTAGTTTTTCAACAAAAAGCCAACTGAGAGGAAATAATTTATATTCCTTCTAAACTTCTACAAGATCCACATTAACCAGGATGGAAGAATAATATTCTGGCTTTAATCTTTTTCCCATGCTACTTGAAGAGAGGATAAAGACACAGGTTTGGGTGGGGCTTTATTGTGGTTTTTTTTTACATTACTTTCAATATTGCATGTCCACTTAGTTAAATTATTCTCTTAAAAATTGATGCCTGGAAGTTTTATTCATATCTCATTTTCTAATCTCTTCATTGTCTTGTTTTTCTCAATGATTAGTCATCTGTCAAATGCAATCCATGCAGTTGATACTGGATATAGAGAGACAATCATGGCCATGAGCTGTTCAGATTTAAAATAGCAGCATCAACACCCACAGTCCAAATGTAGTTTAAATTAACTCCCATCACACAGCTTTAGGATAGATTGTATTCATTTTTCTGAGTACAGATTTACTTTAGTACAATTCTTCTGTAGGAAAGTCTGCATCCCTGCAATTTGCAGCATACTGCTGGCGGTATTATGACACTGCCATATGATCTTCTAAGCAACATATTGCACTTATTTCCCTGTCCATGGCAGGGGGGACTGGAATTAGATGATCCGAAGGCTCCTTCTAACCCAAAAAGTTCTATGATTCTATAATTTATCTACACACATGATCAACCCATTGATCTTATTACCTGCTTACTATCATAGAGAGGATTTTCTTTGCTCTAAATGCAAATTTAAAATAACTAAAGCAGAATGACTGATGGTTTTGCTTTGTATGTATTAGTTTTCTTCAGCTTCATGTGAATTAAGTAGTGTGTTTTATTGCACTAAGTTCACTGAATCGTTGCTGGATGTGTTTCCAGCCTAAAGGTTCTGTGTGAAGTACAAAGGTTAAAACTTCATTGTAATGCCCCATTAGACTGTAAGATTAATTCCTTCTGTAACCAGCCTGTGTTTTTTTTTGATCAGCATATGGATAAATGCAAAGATTCAGCTTCACAGTGCTGTTGAGGCACCTGACTCTACTACCAGTACACAGATCACTGATTCCAAGAAGTGGTTGCCATGTTATGTTTGTGGCTCAGATTCAAAAGTACCCTTGGAAATACCTCAGGATAGGAACAGATGTCTGTGGAAGATGCAGATGAATTGAACGTCTGGTTCTTCAGGGCTACTGGTTTGTCAAAATCACACCATAGCTGTGAAGAAAGGAAAACAATAAATAAATCAGGGCTACATTGTGCACTGGTGACAAAGTGTTCGTGTGGCTACTGGCTGGGTTCAGAGGTAGAACTGGCTGGCCTTCTGCTCTCAGCGCAAGCTCCCTAGCTGGCACCAAGGACTAAGTTGGCAGTAAGATGACATACTGTGGAGGTGAATGGAAATGGAAATGAAATGGAAAGGGAGGAGCTATAAATGCTATAGACATTCAGCATCTGGATATCTTTCATACGTTCTCTTATTGCTGAAGATGAAAGATGAGCTCCTCTGGGAATTTCAGAAAAGTGATGTCTGACTTTTGAAGAATTACCCTCTTAAAATGCTTATACTTTTTTACATAGTATTGAGAAAATTATTGAATTGGAAGCATAAAATCAGATTTCATGTGTGCACATCTTTGCAAGCATTTTTTTATGCTACATCGGAAGGGACAATGTTATCCTCCTAGATGTGGGACAAAATGCCATGTTGCCATGCATTATGGCTTGTGCCAAAACATAATGTGCTTCCAGAACTGCAGTTGTGATGCTTAGAATGGAAGAGAATGAAGATTCATTCATAAAACAATGGTTTTGAGAATATAATACTGCTCGTGCTGTTATGACCTGCATTCATTTTAACAACATTTCAAACCAAGTATCCTAAACAAAACAGTAGTGTTGAGTTGTAATACATGATGGGTTTAGAACACAGGAAAAAAAATCATTAATAGTTTCTTATTTTAGCAGTTAAAGCAGATGGAGTCTTGTGTTACATATATTAATCCAATCTGGATGCTTATACTAGGTCATTTCATCAGTCTGGTATGTACAAGCTAGTTCCCCTGACTTTCTTTCCAACAGATTAGAGTTTGTTTAATTAGGCCCAATTTCTTATAATTAAATTATAATGAATTTTGAACTTGGAACTCTCTTGTTTGCTCTTTCAGCAATTCAGTCATCTCTGCAATGAAGCAACATTAGCTAGGTTATCTGTGCAGTCCTCTCTGAGAACAGATAATTATTAGTACCTTCTGAAAGTTTATGAGTTGTACAGCACCTCTCTGCAGGGCAGAATACCATGAAAAACACTCCGCACGTCTTTTAAAAAGACCTTCAGGATCAGAAACTTCTTTTCTGATTTTTATGACAATAAGAATGCACTTGATCTAAAGAACCACAGGGCTCATTTTCCCCCCTGGTGAAAATGAAGCCTTATAGCTCTTGCTAGAAAACATCTTTGTCCCTTCCAACTGGGTGTATTGAAACTCAGTGGACACTGCAAGACTGAGTTACATTACTTGTTCTTAAATGCATGCAGGTCCCTCCTGAGCAAACTATTATTATAGCAGATTTTTGACATATGGAATAATGAGGTTTCATGAATGTTGTGGTTTAATGTAGAGGTCAGGCCTTGCTGACTCAATTCATTGCCATTCTGAATTTATGAAATTAAATATAATTGTCCACTGCTTTACAGAAAACCAGTGGCATGACAAAAAAGGAATTCTGTTTCTTTTGACTGTTTTAGAATTAGCCATCCTACCATATTGCAGTGGACAGTCTTAAAAAATAAAGCACTACAAGTCAGCGGAAAATCTTACTGTCATCATATCCATAGGAAATTGAGTATGGATAGCCCGTTAGCGATCATGTTGTTTCAAGACCATGCTTAATTCTACCCAAATCTTTCTTGACATATATTTGTCAATCATGATTTAAAACCTTCCATATTCTACAACACATCTTAATGACCTATACTATAATGGACCACTGCCCTTGTTTTCAGGATGTTTTTAGCCTTACTGAACTTCCTGTCATTTACTGTATTTACATTTTCTCCGTAAGGATCGTGATCAGTGGCTACACTCTTCTTTCTGTCACTAACTCTCCTACCAATGATTTTGTGGTATCACTAAAAAACCTATACAGATGTTGAGACCTTGGATACTGGCAACCTGAATTCAGTCATGGAAGAATAACAGCAATAGGATATAATAAGATCTTGTATCTGTTAGCAAAAGATGAGGCAGACTCTTGAGGTATCAGACTTCAGCATATTTACTCCAACGATATAATCATAAATACTATTATTATTACAGCATTATTGCTGGTGATACTGTTATATTGTTATAGTTGCTATTGTCTTTACTGTCAATACATATTTTCCTGTTCTTGTCTAGAAGAAAAAAGTCACAAAGTTTAGATGAAAAAGCACTGCTACATCCGTAGTCAGAAACTGCACTACAAGAGGAAAGTGATGAAAATGTTAATTTTAATCAGCGAGATATTTACCTTCTTGTCTAAGACTTCAATACCTGCCAGGCTGTCTGACATGATAATCTGCCTAATTCATGCAAAGCTGCCATCTCAGATTTCTGAAAACAGGATAATCAAGGATCTATTCCATTTGCATACAAGACCCTATCCTTTTACCATGTGTACACGGGCCCACTGTGTTCAATTACCGCAGCTGCTAAGTAAAGCTTAGTACATGCATTTCCTCACAAATATACTGATAAACTTTGCTGCAGATTTGGCATTTAGTGCAGATGTGGAAATTAGGAGCCCTCAGTGGCCACTGGAGAGTGAAAAATTTCTTTACTGGGACCAGTATAAAAAAAAGAAATCTTTGTGGATTCCTATTTTTTTGCATTGACTGTAAAGAAAGCTAAGAGTGACTATGGCCATTGGTTTGCTACTTCAGCTAAGGTGAATTCAGGCCGAAGGGGGTTTTCAATTCACTAAATGAGCAAGACAAAACATGTTTAGAATTTATGCCCTTTAACTTCTTTTTTCCATGCTGTGGTTACTGGCACAGATTGACCAACTCCATCTTCTCCTTGAAGGTATTTTCTGGCTTTGTTGACGCTTCATATTTATTGTAATCTAATTAATGGGAGAACTGTGAGATGAAGAATTTAATATCTGTAAGCATTTCTTGTATTGACAGTCTTTAAGGAAGCATATGTCCAAAAACTACAAATGGTCCTCAATAGGTAAATACATTGAACAGAAAGTAGCAAAAGTGTTTTAAAGATAGATGACACTCACATAGGAAAAATAATTAGATATTTCAAAAATACATAGTTTAAGCAACAGATTTAATTTCCTGAAGCTGTCATACAGTGCCTTTCTTATATATTTAAATTATAGCTGTCTTATAAACATATTATTTAGCAAGTCATGTAGCACGATTAATAATGCATAATTCATCTTTTCCTGCATAATATCACCTGGTTCCCTATAAGCTTACAATATTGATGATGGCTCCAAGAAAATTAATCAGAATGGATGCAAATATAATAACATTCCTGGCCAGGTAGGTCTCATTAATCCAGCAGCAAGTTTTCCGAAGCATTAAAGGTAAACATTTGTAATCCTCTGCCGTAGTGATTAACACAAGAGCGGAGTGCAGCATAATCAGAATAGAGAACTGAATGACCATTGGTATCACCCTAGGAAGAACAAAAAAATAAAGTAAACTCAGCATTAAACCACAGCACAATACTACTGCCGATCAAAATAAATCCTTACATAGTTCAGACTAAGAGAAATCAGTCGCTGTAAATCTGAGACCAAAAAACACCAGGAAATAAAAGAGAGAAAGCAAATATTTGCTCATATTCCACAGGTCTGCCGTTGCTTCACATGTTTTTTTGCTAAGAAACTGCTGTTGAAGAAACAAGCCAAGGAAATAATTGACAGCGCCTCTATCGGTTTATACAGAGTGTGAGTGGAAAGGATATCCTTTCTTTTAGTACTCAGTTGCCCCTTAAGCTTCTTTCAGAGCAAATCTATTTAGCCCGTAGGATACTGATGCCACTTATGTATAAGCCGTTCCCACTCTAGTGTATTAGTTCGGTAGGATATTATTTTGAATATGACATAACACAGTTCTTAAGCTCATGCTATACCAAGGGTCATAGATCCAAAGTGAATACAATAAAGCAGCCTGTTTTCTGGAGTAAGTCAGGATGTTATAATTACAGAAATGCAAGATTCCTCTCATTTTAAACTGCAGCTAAGAATCTTACTGGCTTCTAAAAAAAGCAACTGGTGTACTATTTTCATTGAAGTCCTTTAAAATATTAAGCATAGAAACAGGTGTTTTATGATACAAACAAGTTAAAATAAAACATGCCATTTGGCATACCCTATAAATTTTGATCTTGAAAATGTAATGCTTAACTATTGTTCAGTATGTATACAGAACACAGGTCAATTTCTTTAAAGCCCACAATTTCCTCTACTCCAACTTTCATTATATTTTTTCTAAATTTATTCTTTTTTTGTTGTTGTTGTTATTGTTAAAAATGGGACCTGAAGTCAATCAAGTAAGCTATGTGTGGCTGGAAATGTAGTAAATTATTTTATTTCACTGAGAAGAAAGCACTCAGAACTTTGGAAGTCAAGTTTCTTTGTCCCCACTTCTGCACTGTTATAAGTAAGATGCATATGCATAGGATGTTATTTTTTCTAGTATCAACTTATAATACAAAACATTTTGAAGTGTGAAAAATGTGAAAAACATCAAAATGTAAGTTCTGTTCCCTAATTAATTGAAATAAGATGAATTACCCATTAACTGTCCTTGAGAGCTTCATGTGGTACTATGAGCTTTGACACTGTTCTGATGATGTGCCATCTGCATAAAATGTTATCTTACACCTGGATAGCATTTCACTCCAAAAAGTTTTGTCAGAGTTTTGTGTGAGAGTTGAATACAGGACACAAAGGAGCTTCCTATAAAGGTGCCATCCTCTCCACTAAGCTCACCCAGAAGTAAAGCTTGCTTTTAAAAAAAGGAAGAATGAAGCCAGTAAAAACAAATTGCATTGTGAAGGGAAGAGTGAATAATGAAGAAATAAGATTGGAGCAGGAGCCACAGAATTCATCCTGTGTAACCAAGTTTTGTGGGAAGAGTCTCAGGACTTGTCTTTGAGAGTAGCATAGCCCTCTCTGTCATCCAGAGGTGACTGAATGTCATCAAATCAAAGATTATCATCTGCTGATAATGGCATATGGGAATGAAGCATTGATGAAGAGTCCAAGAACAGTCCCGAATAATGAAAGGACTTAACCAGTTGAAGGAAAAAAGAAGGCTGCACAGTCTATGCTGTCAACACTCCCAGCTTCTTCTGGTTCTGAACTAGCCCGTTTCTCAACATCCGTGAGCTTTGTATCATCTTAATGGCTTCTGTTCTCTTGTTTTTCATTTCTTCTGTCTCAAGGCTTTTTGTTGCTTTGATTACTGTGCGTGAATCCTATTTCAGAGCAGCCCTGACCAGAAGGACTTGGGGGCATTGGTTGATGAGAAAATGAACAGGAGCTGGCTGCAGTGTGCACCTGCAACCCAGAAAGCCAACCATATCTTTGGCTGCATCAAAAGGAGCATGACCAGCAGGTCGAGGGAGGTGATCCTGCCCCTCTACTCTGCTCTCAGGAGACCTCA
>JANRGW010041860.1:0-24254 GCA_024733675.1 Psilopsiagon aymara | reverse complement strand
CTGGAATGGGTTGCCCAGGGAAGTTGTGAATGCTCCATTCCTGGCGGTGTTCAAGGCCAGGTTGGACAGAGCCTTGGTTGGCATGGTTTAGTGTGAGGTGTCCCTGCCCAGGGCAGGAGGTTTGGAACTGGATGATCTTAAGGTCCTTTCCAACCATAACTATTCTATGATTCCGTAAATCTATGACTTGTTCAATGTCCCAAAGCTACCAAGTAGAGACACGATGCAACCATGTCTTGAGAGCAGCTTCTCTCTGTGAAAATACACAGAAAGTCAAGAAAGAGGCAGTCAGTAAAGCCAGGAAAAAGCTGGACAATATGTTGATGGAGAAGGAGTCAAGGGAGTCAAGAGAGCTCATTACGAGAGCTGTGTAATTTAGGATACGTCTTACTGCACAGCAGCCTTTTTGATTTATTCACATAGGAAGGACCTTGAGATCTACTGACTGACCTGTTCTCCACTGGCTATACTTTGAATTGGGGATATAGACAATGACAGGTAGGTATATGAAACAATTTCCTTCAGTTTCCCCACATCACAGCAGTATTCTGCAGTAGCCTTCTTGGTTTCCAAAGCCAAATGACTAAGAACTGCTTTGAGACTTATGGTTTCTTGCTGTATCTCAGATACATTTAGACAGTCTTTATATGCAGATGTAACCTACAAATTTTGCGCACCTATCCTGACCTAGCTCTAAATGGAATCAAATTTTGGCTTTCAAAAGGAGTAGGGTCAAGCCTCAGGAGGTCAGACCTGAGGACACAAAGCATGAGTGCTTATTTTGGACTGCCAAATTTTACACGTAAGACCCAATGCTATTGAAATAAAGGGAAGTAAATTTAAATTAATAAATTGAAATAAAGGGAGCATCTAGGGACCTAAGTCTGGGATATCAATCCAAAATGCAGCATAACCTGTGTAGTGTGCCTGAGAAACCATGGTCTTGCATTTGTTCATTATAAATATATAGACAATAAAAATTCTTCCACTGTAGCTGTTCAATTAAACATTAGTGTGTTTGTCTCCTGTCTAGGCCTCCTTGAGATAAAATCAAGACTGAAGTCTGCACACCTATGACCTCCTCAATCCAGTATTTGTGCTAAGATTTTATTGGCAGCATGCTGATAGGATTAAGTACAGCAGAAGACATAGCCACGGTCAGAGGAATAGGAACAATCAGCCATAATACTCTTCTATGAACTTCCAGAGCTACAACACCTAGGTTGGATCACCTCTTCATTCAAATAGAGATGCAAGACCAGATGCTTTTTTTTCTAGGGGATCCCTTACTGTCAAGAAACTTGAAATGGAGGTTTTGCTTTCTCTCTTCCGCATGAGCAATCACAAATCAGGACCTGAGCCAGAAGGAAGCATACGCAAATCAGGTGATGCAGATGTTTAAATGAATAAGTGCATCCCTTCACAAGAATAACTCAGTGGAAAACAGACAGAAGAGTAGTTCAGCAGTCTACTCCAGTATGATTGATTGCCCATCTGAGCATATAGAAAGTGTATTGAAGGAAATGAACCAAACTCCCAGGCCTCTCAGATGGAGAAGATGAATCACTGCAAGGCTGGAAATGTAATGTAATGGCTTCATAGAAGATAATTACAGCAGAAATATGGCATTAATTTATGTCACTTAGAGTAATTTCCCCAACTCAATATGTCAAAGAATGAAAACTATTACAAAGATTTTTAAATTCAGTGATGTGTCTGCCCTGTCAGGGAAAGGTGTGAATGTATCAAATATTTATCCTACGGGAGTCAAACTGAGATAAAAACCTGAAACACTCATACACTGTAGGTGATTCTAATAAAAATCTAATACTTAAGTTTCTAAATAATCTTATAATAGGAAGATGATTCCCTTTTTTAACACACAGACTATGGCAACCTATCTAGGGAACTCCCAGAAGATCTTTAATAATATGTGTTTTATGATGATTTAAATAATGTTTTCTTACACTGAATTTCCAGAAATGCCCAAAAGTCTCAGCTCAGAAAAATATTCAAGCATGTACTTCAGCAAATACAAAATTCCCTTCTTCTTCAGCAGATGTCTGAAGCACTCGTTGAAGGACTCTTAAATGTATTGTTAGGAAGTTGGTATGTTACCATAAGGAATGTTAATTATAGTTTGTTAGCTGTTGCATGGAAATGATGTGATGTCCTTGCATTTCTACTGAGGTAGTTTACTTCTCTGATATCTGCCAGATCTATAAGAGATGAGTATGCAGTTATCTTCAAGACTCTCTGAATCCAAATGCTGTTTAACTTGGTCATAGCTTGTTTGTGTGCTCATACATTGAACTGATTTTAGAACTGGAACTTGGGAAATTTAGACTTCCAGACTATTTCCCCATTCAACATGGTTAAGCATACTGAAACCAAGTAAAACCAGCTAAAACCAACTAGAAACCCTTCATATTTTTTTTTTAGGGCAGCTCATCTGTTGACCTCCCCTCATTTAACAGACACGCTTTTTTAAGACTGAAACACACTTTCTGAAGCACAGCAACAGAACTTGAAATCAAAGACTGAAATTTGCCTTCTTAAATGTTGACAGTGATCTTCAGCTTCTGAAGGAACACAAGCACTGCCATAAAGCATCCATGGGGCTTCAAATCTTCTCTCACAAAAGGGATAATGGTAAACATCCTTCCTACATATCTTCCCAGGTACTGGAGATCAACCTTTAAGGGTATTCTTGAGGTCAAAGTTCCACACTTTTGTTTAAAAACTTCTGCTGACCTTATCTCATAGGGATTGATTTAAACTTTACTTGAACCTATTTATAGTTATGACCTCATTAACATTCTGTGACAAAAAGGTCCCCAAAGTATTTCTGAGGTGCATGGAAAAACAGACCACTGTGCAGCATGGGAAACCAGGAAGAGGGACAGTTGTAGGCAATATGGCTACGTGACTCCTTCTCCCCTAGTTCCAATTGCTCAAGACACCCTCACAAGAATTAACTGAGATGAATCTGTGAAGGTACAAATAATGTCATGGGTTTTTTTGTTGGTATAGCAGCAACTCATACAAGAGCAGAAATCTTTTTTGGAAAACATGTTCCATTAATAAGATCCATAAATTTTCTTGTAGATATTGAGAAAAAAAATACAGAAGAAACAGCTATTAGAGTGAAGAATTTTGGATGAGCACTGAGAGAAGAACTTTAAAAAAACAAACAAACTTCAGAGCAATATAGGACATAAAACACAGCAGAAGATCATGCACTATTCTGGGTACTCTCTCAGCCAAGAACTAGAAAACACATGGGACACCACTGCTGTAGACTGCAGTCGCCTGCCTGCTTCTAACCACCCTACTGCTACTCTCAGATCCAAACATGGTATATCAGGTCTTCCAGACATGATCCAAGAAATACTGCTGCATTAAAGTAATACACAATGTCATTTGTTCTGCAGCACCTCCCATATGAATACAGACTGAAGAAGTTGGGGCTGTTCAGCCTGGAGAAGAGAAGGCTGTGTGGAGACCTCATAGCAGCCTTCCAGTATCCGGGGCCTACAAAGATGTTAGGGAGGGACTCTTTATTAGGGACTGTAGCTGCAGGACAAGGAGTAATGGGTTCAAACTTAAAGAGGGGAAGTTTAGATTAGCTATAAGGAGGAAGAAGTTCTTTCCTGTAAGGGTGGTGAGGCACTGGAATGGGTTGCCCAGGGAAATTGTGAATGCTCCATAGCTGGCGGTGTTCAATTCCAGGTTGGACAGAGCCTTGGGTGACATGGTTTAGTGGGAGGTGTCCCTGCCCATGGCAGGGGGTTGGAACTGGATGATCTTAAGGTCCTTTCTAACCTTGATTATTCTATGATTCTATGATTCTTATATGAATACTGTATTTTCAAGGTGATTCTACAGGCAGACATAAGTTAATGTTCTTTTGAACAGTGAACATCCTGGCATTTCCATTTTAGCACTTACAATGTCTGAAGAGCAAATGAGACCAGGAAATGTTCTAGTGGCAGTCAAGTTTTACTGGCTAGAAAACTGTTAGAAAACTGACCTTGGCCTTTGAGCACACTGTGTGTGTTCTCACTATTAAAATAGTAGACAAAAATGCCAATTTGTGGGTTTGATTCTGTGAAACGTGGATACAGGGGTCTCAGTTATGTCACATTTTCTTCACCTTGAGAGGGATTTGTTGCTTGGTCAGCTCAAATAAAAGCAGAAGTGAGAAAACATCCACCAGTACACCTTACTTCTTAATGGCACAAGATTGCTTTTCCCAGCTGCGTAATAGGTAGCATCAGAAACAGTATGATTTTCTTACATGGCATGTAAGAAACAAAACCAAAACACTGATTCTCGAGGTGATTACCAGCAATTTTATTTAGCAAAGAGGCACTATCTGGATCACATTTTACTTCAACAGTGGAAGCTGCAGGCTATATTGTGTCAAGCTTTTGTAACCCGAAGTTCCCACTTAGTGGACTTCTGCTTAAAAACATAGCAACATAATGTCAATAGACATAAAAGCTATATGCTTTTTTCTGCTGTCTCACATATAAGCATGTAGCTGCAGATAATGTCATATAGAAGTAGCTAATATTGGTAAAAAAGTGAAAAATTTTTCCACTTTTGGGGAACAAGCAAGTTTTAACAGTTTGTTCCATATCAATCCTAGAAATGTTATCCCACTGTTTTCCCAAGAGTGCCTTCAAGTATATAGTGATATATTTCTGTGTTTACCTGGAAGAAGGAAGTAAGCTTTGGATAGCGGTGATAAATACAAGGACAATAAATGCACACACCAAGTTTGATTTGAATACTTCATCCCGCATTTGAGAATACTAGAATAAAAGAAAACAAACAGAAGAGTAAATTAGCTGTTAACCCATGCAGTACTTTCATAAAGACTGATGCGTATAGGAGACTTTGGGAAAATTAGCAGGAAGATCTAAGAAATCAGTCATCTGAATTTGTTTTAAAAAATGGAACATAGCAAACAAATCATTTTTAAGCTGGTAAATACTTTATCCAAAAGAAAAAAAATCTGTGATTTGCAATGCAAAGTTTTTTTCACTTGGTTGCCTCATTTTCAAAATTATTTACATTTAAATCCCAAGTAGATACTAGGGGCTTTGATGTTGGGTAGAACACTTAACATTTAATAGCTTATTGAAATACTCAATAACCAGAGGTACCACGGGTTTCCTCACCTGAAGATAAACACTGAAGTCAGCCGCAACTCTGCATGAACGATGTCACAGAGGTGTTTCCATGCTGCCAAACTGAGACTATTCCATTTTATCTTTTATTACTTAAGAAAAGAGCATAGAATGGGACATTCTGTGACTATCTGGGATGTGGGTCATGGTGTCTGTATCCTGACTTATCCGGAGGCTGTGCAGAATCTTGTCATTCTCCAAGGAGAAAATGAAGGTGTTATTATGTAAAAGTCCATTTGAGGAGTTTCATTATTATGATTTACTGTAGAAGTATTTTTTCTACAGCATATCTAACCACTGGAAATACTAGCAGGTTCCCCTTCCATGGGAGTTACCAGGAAGAGGAGAAACAGATACATTGGTAAACCACACTAGATCAGTGAAAGTGGAAATGTTACCCAAGTCCTCAGCTGGCATTTATTGAGCTAAACTCCTGTTGTTTACAGTAGATGAAGACTGGTCCATAGGCATATTTTTGTGAGCCTGTTTGTCCTATACAGATGCCACTGAATTTTCTTCACTTAATAAAGAATCCCACAGATGTCTTGGCCCAGTCATTTTCCTCCTCTGCACAATAATTCTGTTTTATTTAACCTCTTGTAGTTTTGAAGGAGCTAAAAGTTACATGTGCAGAAGAAAAAGAAATCAGTCAAAGAGATATCAGAATCTTTCTCCAGTGATTTGGAAACAAAGCAAACTGCAGTTATAAATGCCTAGAAAGCATCATAATTGCGAAAAATTAAAGCCAATTAAGAAATGGATCAGGAACATACGTTGAGAGAGTTCAGCTATGAACTCCATTTTATAGCCAATCTGATTTTGAAAGAAGGTTTTACCTTAGTCTGTATTCACTATATGGACCTTTGGTAGGGACTTCATCTCAGTAATAGATACTTGATCAAAACAACCTCAAGCTCCTAAAATAGGAAAAAGGCTTATTTCTTCCCTGCTCCCATTTGTTATGAGTAAGAGTGGGGGTCTATTTGCTGGTGTCCCTCATTTTGACCCCTCTGCTGTTATTATACCCTGTGTCTGCTGTTGGCAGTATCGCTTTGACACGATTTTTGATAGTGCTCACAGGCAACTCCATTTTGCTGCTGGAAGCTCAGAGGCACTGACCCTGATTTCATGTGCAGAAAAACAACTGCATCAGTCCACTAAAATAATTATCTGGGTCTTTTATTGGTTGCGAGAAAAAGAGAAGTACATTCCTTAAAATATAACATGAAATCCCAACTGTTCCTTAGGGAAATTATAGCAAACTAATTGAATGAAACACAAACATGGAATTGCATGCTGTGTTGAGCATTATGTCAAAAGAATGAATGCTGTTGGTCTAATCAGTAACAATGTCGTGATGAGAAATTACTAGCATCTCTGAGGCAGCACAAACACTAATGATAAAGTAAGCACTTCTGCAGCAGCCTATTTCTTAATGACTTGGAGAAGTTATTGAAGGATAGACTAAACCTCAAGGCATTTCCATAAGTATGTGGAGGCATGTAGCTAACTATAGCTATGTAGAGTAGTAAGAAGAATCACAATGTGAACCACTCTGCAACGAAAGCCTTAGCTGCAACTTCACACAGACCTGCGTGCACTGGTGTGACTTGCCTATGGTGTAGCAAAGGCTTATCGCCTCTTCCCATGTGGCTTGAGCCATTTGCCTGTGCTGCTAGGGGGGAACTTTATCTCTGGGTTAGCCCAGCAGTTGACTGAAACTGAGCTTGCATAAGAAAGCCAAAAGTTTTCTCTGCTAGGTAATGCTGCTTATTCCTCACCTCTCCTCTCTTCACCCAGGGCTGTTTGAAAAACGAGTACTGGTAGTAAAATAAGCTTTACATGTTCACCTAGAAAACAAGTTTGTGCACTGGGAAGTTTTTGGTCTTATCCTCACTGCTGCTGTTTGACTTAGGAACATATGGATGAAAAGGAAGACTTTGTTTTTTTTTCCCCTTTTTTCAGAGCAATGTTGTTTGTGCCACTGGAAAAGCTTCTTCAGTACAGGGGAGGGACAGAATAAGATGCATCAGAAAGCCCAAGGCAGGAGAAGAGATGGATGAACTCCTGAGAATACCAAAGGGTAGACACAGGTATAGTTGTTGATCATTACAAAAAGCAAGAAGCTGAGCAGGTACAGAATTTATCCAGTGTTTCTTGCAGACCTGCTTGGCACTGGAAGCTTTTGGGTTGAAGGAAAGCAGTGAGACTCATGTCTGCAAGGGTACAACATATAGGAAGGGCAATTTTTTTTCCTTACTTATTTAATTTCTATTTATCTTGCCCATCAGAAATTCTGAAACAGAGAAACTCAGATATTAGGTCTCATCTTTGATGTAAGAAAACCTCTACTGTGAAAATCAAATACTTTTTGATATTCGCAGTGTGCTTACCTCACAGAAAATATGTAAACACTTCAGCTGTAAGACCAGTCTGATTCATAACCCCAATACAAATATGTAGGAAGACTTATAATATCCTTATTCAAATCTTTCTATTGGAAATTTTCCTTAACAAAAAACCCTACCAGCATGTAAAATTCCAGGCCCTGTTACTATGCTTTACCCTGTATGAAATATCATGCGTGATATTTCCAGGTCGCTGCTGTTAAGTCAGAGCACCATGACGATATACTGGAAATCATCTAAAACAGTATCAGATTTTCCATATGAGCTATCACATATTTAGAACCCCACAGTATATTTTCATGGTACCATTAGAAGTACTCTCCTGTGATGAGCCTTTTGCTCTATCTGCCTACATCATATTTATGAAAATAACTCTAGTAAAATAGAGAACGAATTCATCTTTAAACGAGATGTGCTAATGATTAATATTTAAACGAGTGCTAATGAGTGAAATGCAAGTTCATAGTGGCTAATCCATTTAGGTAAAGAATTAAAAAGTATGCTGCATAGGGATCCTGCAAAAACATTCTAAAGAGTGAAATATGAAATTCATTTGGAAATACATATTCTCTATATATTATATATCAAGGAGATCAAGGAAATATATATACTATATATATTATTATATCAAGGAGATAAACCATTCACTAATGCAACTGCTACTGTTTGCTGTGGAATCTACATTTTTCTACTACCAGGAAGGATACAGAGCAATAAGAAAAGAGAGGAGTGGGAAGATGTATCAATGGCTTAAACTACTGTGATATGCCACTCATTTAAAACATTGTAAACCAGGAGCTGTGCTGGTTTTGGGCATGCTGATTCTGGAAATTTGTTTTTAACCTCCTGAAAACTTAAAGGAAATAAAATGCGACTTTCATTGGCAGCGTAAATCTGCTGTCTTCAATTGTTTTGCAATAAAAAAGCCCCAGAGCAACCCAGACTGCCTAAACAGAAGTCCAGCATGGCATTTCATGTCTGTTCAAGTCACCCCAAAAGATTTATGATCCCATGATATGGTAAGTGTTGTTACTAATACAGGAGGAAGAAATACAGTTTATTGTTCACACGATTGCTCAGTTCTCTGTGGTTTGGGGTACAGAGCATAAATATAATTCTCTTTGAACAAGGTTAACTTGTTGATCAGGATCTCAGCTATGGGTTCTGGTTATTCTGCCTACTGAGTAACTGCAGTTTGGGGTGAGAAGTACTTACAGATAAAAGGAACAAGTATTAGGCAAATGCCAGTGCTGTCTGAAAGTGTGATGTCTAAACGTGAGGGCAGAGGATTTTGCATAGAAGAAGTTACTTTACTTCAGAGCTACCTCATACTTGAAGCTGACACTGCTCTGAATAGTGCTGAGTGGCAGCAAATGAAAATGGCAGTGGGAATTGTGAGGCCTGTCGACACAGACTGTCTTCTTGCTTAGCAACAGTGCAAGGAGCAGCTCAAGATGCTGATGTAGAAGGTCATGTTAACAGCTGCAAAATGTTAATGGCTAGAAGAAAACATCATTTTAGACTGAAAGGTTAGGGGGAGAGCAGAAGCAAAAGGCTGATAAAAAGCTTTATAAGATCCCAGTTTGAATCTGAGTTTGTTTTGTTTTGTTTTCTAAATGGGCAGGAACAAGGATGAAAGTGAAAATAATACAAGATAACACGGAGGAAATACCTAGTTTCTGTAGGAAACCAGTTCACACATTATTTTTTTTCATGACTGCCTTTAGACTGTGGTTTAACAATAAGACTATTGGGACAAACCTCTAATTACAGCGCAGGAGAATGGGGAGGGAAAGGACATTTCCCATGCTGTCCCACAAAACATTACTCCTGCCTATGATGAAGAGGATATTCTGATTCATCTGCCTTTAATCCCCAACACCCCTGTGCATTCCCCATCCTTCTCTGAGCATATTCATGGTTCCCCACCATCCTGAAGACAAGCAAGGAGGTTACTGGCCAGCAACTATCCAGCTCTTCAATGTGGATGAACCAAAGCAAATAAAGCAATGTTGTTATTTTTTAAAGCTTTACCTCTATGCAATGCTAAAACTCAGTCCATTTTAGAGGACAGAAAAATGATTCAGTCCACTTTACTGAAGGGATTTTGTTTTTATTGCCTGTGCTTGCAGGTTGGGATTAACACTTAAGGAAAAATTGAATGAAAGCACCACTTTCTGAAAACTGCAGTACAGTTTTCCATTGGAAATATCGTGCTGAGAAGAAAATGTATCAAAGCTGTTAAAAATGTTGACTTTCAAACAGGCCTTTTGTCACCCAGATGCAATTAAAAACTGTATTAATATTTAAAATCTGACCTACGTAATGTGCTGGATTAGAGCATGGTTCTTTTCCTCCCCCTCCTTAAATTGCTGTTATATTTACCTCTTAGAAGAAGACATTAAGAAAAAAAAAGATGTTTAAAACACACAGTTGACATACTAGTTTTTACTTGAGTTAAACATAGCAGCTGCATAGAGGACATCAGATGGGTCCTATGACTAAAGAAAAGAAACATACCCATATAAATAGAGATATATGTTTTGAATAGAAGTGCCAGTTTATTAATACGCTAAATCACCTTTTGTGCCAAAGTGGCCTATCATCTGACAGAAAACTGCTTGTACTCAACAGCAAGTGAAACCTGGCAAACGGTTGTTGTTTTCAGAAGCAGACTTTGCTCAGTGTATGTATTTTCCAACAATGAAATGTAATCACTGCAGCATTGTAATACCTGCTTCACGATACTGTCTATTATGAACTCTAGCTCAGTCCCAAATTCTGAGAACTGAAACAAAATGAAAAAGAAAAGACCAGAAAACAAACAACTCGAGCCAGAACCTACAGCTTCTCAACTTCAGTGGACATTTATTACAGTTTGAGTTGCGAATAATGCAGCTACCAAGACTCAGCTACCTTATGCTCCAGGCTGGAGTCTTTAAACATCAGTGAAAAAGGCTTGATATGCTCTCTTCTCAATTTATCGCCACTCCGTAAGTCGATGGTGTGCTCTATTCGCTTGTTAATTTCCTCAGGCCCAGACTGGACATGCAAAGCTTGTGCAAGATGGTTTGGAAGCAGATTTATTGAATTTCTTGTTAGGGCAGCCAGAGTCTAGGGGAAAGCACATGCAAACAGAATAAACCTGCTGGTCCCCTTGGGTTAAAAATGCAATGTTTTAGTTCATGTCGCATTGCAAACCATTACAGCATTCCATGCAATTCATTCAATGAAATTTATAGAAGTGTAAAAAAATAAGTCTGTTCCACTAAACACATACAGTACATTAAGGGGAGCACTTTAATGCCCTCTTTCAGACAGGTTTGTCGCTGTGCTGCACACTAGGACAATATTCTCCTTTCCAGATTCTGCTAATTAATTATTAGTATGCATTAGGGGAGTACACACCAAAATCACAGCATGGTATCTAACTCAATGGTGTGTTTTAACAAATAAGAACAGAAGCTGCAGAAAACAGAAGTCACAAAACAGAAGTCACAAATGGAGTAATGATGTTTTTTCTTGATCTTAAAGTTACTGGATGTGTGTAGTTAAGGAACAGAACAGTTAAGGCAGGAGTGAAGAAGGTGACATTTCTGATTACTTCAGCATGGGTTTTCTTCTTCACTATTGGTATATTTTAGCCAGCCTAGATTACAGTTAGGCTATATGATTTAATTTAACTGTAATTCTTCTCATTATTTTAAATATTGTCTTGAATGCATCTTTCCTTTGGTATTTCACTAATAAAAAGAATAAAAAAAAAAAATACTATTGCATAGCTTTGCAAAGAAAGCTAGCAGAGATAGTATGAAGGGTGCTTCACCTTCAGGAAAGAGTTAGACTTTGCTTTCATAAAGAGAAGATCTCAATCCAGTTTCATGGTATCTATCATTTCATGACACAAACCACAGTGAAGCAGCATTTTTCCACTTGAATGCGAAAAAAAACTCTACTACCTGTGATATTCCCAAGGATTAAGGAATGTTAATGGGTGGAAAGGAGATAAACCTTCATACATGATAGCATAAAACATTTAAAAATTAGCATGGACAAGAAATACACTTCTACTTGGCAAAAGTTGTCCCCATAGGTTCTTGCTGAAAAGATCTTCTGCTGTATCTCCTACTGGGCACTGCTGGAAACAGTAGTTTGGGATGGATTATTCCTAGATTTCTCTGGAAAGTCACCTCTTTTAGATCATGGGATAGGTACAGCAAATGATATATGCAGGTTTCCCTTACTCACATTCAAGTTATAGACAGCAATTACATTCTAATGAATCTTGGAGAGCACACTAAAACACAGAAAGGGGCTCAGGTGCCCACTACCAAACCCCAAGTGACAACTTTCTTTACAATCCTAAAATAAAGTCAATGGACACTGTAGTCACAGGTAGTATCTTGTTTTCTCATATTCCATCTTTTGATGAGTAACTTAAAAGTCCAAAATGAGGTAGAAAACAATATCAGGATTGAAATCTTCTGTCTATTTAAGTGAACAGCAAACTTCCTGTTTGTTTTAGTAGAAAAAAGAATTTAGTACAGAAGGCTTGGCAAACTACTCAAATGTCCCCATCTTCTGTGTAGAAAATCATCATCAGCATTTAGAGAAAATAAGTATCAAGGAAACTTTTCTCATACTAAAGTTTCAGATATACCTGGATCTATAGCTAATCCTTTGTGTTGAGGTGGAAACTAAGGTTAGAGCCAAATCCAAGAGAAAAAAATCTACTAAGTCGTCTGGATAAATACTATATTACTACACACTAAGACACTTCTCACTAATGCTATATTACTGCACACTAAATTTAAGTATTTCTATCTCTTTTAAACTGAGCTATGAAGAAAAGTTATTATCAATTTGTGTGGTTGAAGTCACACAAGTGTGTCTGAAGTCACTGTTAAACCATAATATCAAATCAGATGAAGTTGTGTGCATTAATACCTCAGAATTAGTTCATATTGCTATATACCCACTGAAAGTGAGGATAGAGAAGTTCCCTAATATTTTAGCTGGGCATTTTTTTGTATACAAAAGGAAAACAATTTCAATTCTTCCCAGTAGGTGACTGCGTTTTGCTTCACATTATGTTTTAAAAATTAATATGAAGAATTGTCTTCTTGATGAATGTATGAAGTGATTTATAATTGATGGTAGATGAACAAGACATAATATCACCAGTACAGCTATGGTGCCAGTAGCACTGGTGCAAAAATGGACTCTAAATTTGCATTTATTTTCAGAGGATAACAAGGAAATTAATACTCGAGTTTAGTGGAGTCTTTTTTTCTTCACATCTATAAACATTCTAATGAAAACTGCTTTCCTGTAACTAGTAATAACAGGAGTGAAAAATGTCATGCATATTATTGTCTCAACAATATTTTTTAACTACATTTTGTCTCTCTTGCCTCTTCTTTGCTCTGCATCGTTTAAAACTCTGGTATGCCAATGTAAAGAAGTATCAGTTCTCCCTATTACCTCTCCTACACGTTTCTGAACAGCAGTTCATAGGAAGGTATGGTTGTGAATTCTACAATAAGCTTCTGAACTTTCCTGATGATGACAATAACCATTCATTGTATAGGAACATATGCAAAGTTCTATTGGGAAAAACCCTAGCCAAAATTTCATCTAAGTCTAAAAGATAGGACGAATTAAACCAAACAAATAATAAAGCTCCAACTTTAGACATATTATATAGAGATTTTTTTAAAGGTAGCTTGAATTCATTTTCACCTCCCTCCTGCAAAGTTTTCATGCCAAAAGTCCAAGTATCCTGTCCTCAAAAAAGGAATTTTTTAATCAACGCTACTTAGAAAACTATAGGAAGGCTTCATAATGGGTTTTTTTTTCATAATATAAGCACCAGGTCTTGGAGGGAAATGGTGAAAAACAAAGTCACATGTTTAAAGAGATAGGATAGAGATAGGATTTGATTCAACAAGCAGACACCTAAATGAAGGTGTCTAGGTGCTTGGACTCTAAGTTTCTATTGCTAGTAATATAAACATGGGGTACATTCAATTGTCCTATCATACACAGTTGTTGTTAGCTGACATGCCCTAGGGTATGCTGGGCAGCAGTCTGGAGCTAGGAAATATGGCATAAGACATATGGGAGTGCCATGCACCGCTGGTCAGTGGTAGGGGCCAGCTGGTATGAGGCTGACTCAAGCTCTTAATCAACATGTTTCACATAAAGGACCGCAGGTAGCACTAGACCCTTATATTTAGAAGCAGAGCGATGTGGAAGGTCAACAGCTGGGACAGGAGGCACTGTCAGTAGGTGCACAACTGCAGGCACTTTGGCTTTGAACTGAATTACACCCTGCTGTCTATACTTATCTGTCATCTTGTCAGCCTTTAAGTATAATTTCTGTGATAACTGCTAAGATTCACTGCAAATCACCATTAAAATATGCTTGTAGAAGATAGAGACATTTTTACATGCTTTTTTCCTAATCCACATCATTACACACCCATCAGGTGCCTCCAGCACCATACACACAGTGACCATATTATAACTTCAGCTATTTCTTTGGTAAGGCTCACCGAAGTAATGACACTTCCTCAGCTATTAATTTTTTTTATAGTAGGAGGCCTTCACTCTTTACATAAAATAGCTTCTTTCCAACTTTCTTTGCTTTATGAAAGAAGCCCAGAAATTTGTTTCGATAACAGAAAACTCAATCCATATTTGGCATGGTCTGAATTTCAGAGCAGGCGCTTGAATCCTTGGCTTACCTCACCATTAGAGCCAAGGCACATGGTGTTTAATGTGTTTTAGATGTGTAGCTTTTGTTAAGGTCTGTGACTACATACATAGAGTGCGGTTATTCTGTTTCTAACATATATCAATGTTTCTTCATTCACTGACTTAGGCTGCCCATAGGAGGTGTGTTTGAGGTAAAGAATATGGTTTGTGATGAATCTAAGTTTGGCAAGAGAACTCCTCAGAGGCTTTGCCATTTCATATTCTTTCTAATGTAACTACAGCTAAAAGTAAGAAACGTTTTCAAAGATGCTCAAATTTTGTTATAACACATGTTGGGTAAATAAATCAATTGAATGCTATTGGCAAATATTAAAAAATATGAAGTGATTCATTGTTGGGTTGCTGCTACTTGGATTCTCAACACCTGCTGCTGCTAGTGAACCTTGGTTGCATAATTAATGTTATTAAATGCTTATTCTGTCCAAGACCGAAAAAAGCTACTACATCCTAGTACAATTTACATCTATTATCTGAATTTTGAGCTGAAATACATTATTTAAGAGCAGCAATGCTTATTGACTCAAATTTAAAATTGAAAATTCCATAATAATTGAATCACATAGAATCATAGAACCATAGAATAGTTAGGGTTGGAAAGGACCTTAAGATCACCCAGTTCCAACCCCCTGCCATGGGCAGGGATGCCTCACACTAGACCATGTCACCCAAGGGAATGTCCAGCCTGGACTTGAACACCGCCAGGGATGGAGCATTCACATCTTCCCTGGGCAACAAATTCCAGTGCCTCACCACCCTCACACTTCTTCCTTATACCCAATCTAAATTTCTCCTGTTTAAGTTTTAACCCCTTGCTCCTTGTCCTGCCACTACAGTCCCTAATGAAGAGTCCCTCCCCAGCATCTCTATAGCCCCCCTTCAGATAGTGGAAGGCTGCTATGAAGTCTAATGCTGTGAGGTCACACATGGAATAACAGATTTTTAGAATCTTGTCTCCACCAGAAAGCTTATTGCAAATCTGAGTAATACAAAATTATAGTTATTTCTAGCACAAAAACAAGTTCTTAAAAAAACAGTGAGAAACTATTCTAAAAATGTTTATTGCCATAAGACAAAACTCTGCTTTACAACAAATGCCTATTTCAATGATTTTCATGGGCTTTTCACTATTTTATTGGGTGGGAGTTGTTCAATAATCAAAAATACTAGTCCTTTATCTCATTGCTTGGTTTTGTTAGTATCAAGGTCAGGTTTAGCGGAGGAAACGATCAATAAAATGATAGCTTTCTCAGTATAAATTATTTGGACTACAGAAATTGGAATGTCTTAAAGGGAAAAAAGAAGAAACAGAGATCAGAAGATATTCACAACAACATGCACCCATACCACTGTTCCTAATGGAATAAGAATGTAGAAACAGGTTGACAAAATACAGATAATACTAAAAGGGGGTGTACATGCAGATACACAGATGTACAGAACATATATAAAACACGTGTTTTATATAACAGCAAAATATGTCATGCTCCATTTCTTTTTGAAGAGACGAAGACACCACCATGGATTGATTAATTTTGAAGGCTTTACACTTCTGAGCAGATTCGTAAGAAGCAGAAGACAGTTGACAAAGCAAGACCTCCAGACAACAATGCTTGAAGTTCAACAGACAGTGCAGACAAGTAGGACTAAGTAAGTGTAGCAAAGGACCCCTCAGAGAAATGAAAGAAAACTCCAGCTGATGTTGTTTCATAAAGACTCATCGACCTTTCAAATGCAGTGAAGAGTGGTGTCTGGGGCACTTTAAGCTTTCTGTCTGTAATTCTCTAAGCAAGCAGATTTCTCCAAGCTATTTTTATGACTGTCCAAGAATTGCTGGTTCCCAGGGTGCTAGCAATTAACCATGCAGCGCTTTTGGAAAAGATCTGATCAGGAGCAACTGTTATTCTCTTATATTTCCATTGAGCTACACTTTACCTTAGAGTGTAACTCACCCGCTTGTGAACTTTAATTTTGTCTTAGAATCTAAGTTATTAATAATTCTTATTAAAAAAAAGGTGAAGAATAGATGAGCTGTTTTCACAAGGTACTTTTTAAAGGTAGACCTTTTTCTTTCCCTTACCTATGAATAACCTGCACTAAGCTTTTTTCCTCTGGCAAAATGCCTGCTCATGTAAGGCGATGCAGTGAAGCTATGCAATGAGATAGAGACACACTCTGACTAGAATGTCCCAGCTAGTATAGTAACAATAGCTTTGCTTTACTTTTAATTTACTTCTTTGTGAACTGGTTCAACTAAAACTAAGCCATGTATGTAGTATTTAATTTCAGTTGGCAAAAATGCAAAAACTTCTGGTCCACTGGCATTTCCCCAGTTTGAATATATGATTTATTCCTGCCCTGAAACAATTTGTTTAATTCTCTGCTGTTACAGTATGTGTTAGAATGAAGGTTAGAGACGAATATGTCTCCTCTGAGGCTTCCATTATTGGAATGCACTCAAGCATGCATTCATATTTGATTACATTAAAAGATGTTTGACTTACATTTTGTTTTCCCACTATGTTATCAAATGGAAGTTCAGGGCTCCAGGATCCTTCAGTAAATGTTGCTCCACTGTTTCTTCTGTCGGAGGAGCTGACAGCCTCTTTCACAATATCTTCAGGCAAAGTCAACAGACTCTCCTCAGGTTGTTTAATTAAATAAGTCTCAATGTTATGTTTCCTCAAGAATTCATTGCGTTCTTTGCCGTGCCCTTCTTCAACTTTATAATCCCCATTCAGGCAGTCCAGAGTGGCTTTGGAGATGTGAATTCTCCTGTATGAGTGAAATAAATAAGTAGTAGCAAATACTGACTCTGCTGTAATACACATAGGTAAAAAGGAGTTTATGAACTCTGTATCATTTTTAATATGATGGAAAATAGACAGTTTTTTTATTGTATATGATGATTTCAATAAGGAAAATTAAATAGCATAATCAACAAACATGGGCTTCATTTGGGGGCAAATATTCTCAAGACTTTTTCACATCAATAGGATCTCATGAATGCACAAATTCCTGTGACAATAAAATCACTTTGGCATTCACACCTCATACCTTTGCTTACAGTAGTAGTTTGATGGCAGAGCTTCCTGAGTAAAATACTATTCATGATGAAGTAAAATTACCACTTATAGTGAGATGAAAATATATGGTATGCATTAGAGCATTTATGTGAAGCTCTTTAATTTCCTTCAGTTACCTGAAGTAGCTTAGACAGTTGAAATTAATGGTCTGATTGCATCTGAGGTGCATTAGGAAAATAGGGAAATTATACAAAGGCAAGTAAGGTGATAATTTCTGGTAAGACTAAGCAATGAGTTCAAAAAGCCTTTGCAAAAGTGAAGTTGAACTAAAGAGATGATGACTTAAAAAAAGCCCAAATTTTGAAAAAACCCCATGCTAGTCCTTTGGATGTCAACCAGCCAAACCTGCAGGGTCTTTCTTATTCCTATTTTTAAGAAATATTCAAATTCCTACCTGTAGAATAAATTGCATACACCTCTAAAAAACATCCACATGGTTAGCCATTCTGTACTTCATAATGCAGCATCACAAATGCAGTAAAAAAAAATCTTCATTAGACATTTATCTAACTCAAGGAAATAGAAGCAGTGACTCCATTAAAATTGGTTCTTTTCTCCCAGACTTTGGATGCATCGCACTTCCTAAAAGTCAGACTTGCAGACACATTCCTAAAATCAATGACTGACACCTAAAATTCTTTGTCATTTCTTGATGACACACGTTGCAGTATTTTTCTCCAGCATCACAAATTGGATTATCTCCACTTAAGGAAATGGTCCTAGCATGTCCCTTTGGAAATTTCTTCTGGAATCTGACGGATGTCACTAAGAGTTAAATTGCATAAAATGGTGATTGAGTAAAAGGCCATAAGTGCACATATGATGCGCACGTATTGCCAGAAAATAATGTGCTGGTTGTCTTTAAGCAGTGTGAAATGCCCAGGAGTATCAGAATTTCACACAAACTAGGCCAATGTGGAGTATTAAAAATCAGTATTTAATTAAAAGCTCAAAGACTTGTATCTCAGCCATTTTGTAGCATGGTTTCAGCTTCCCTCTGAAGTTAGTTCAGGTTTTATACAAATTTTTCTGTTTGAAGTCATGCTGTTATAATGTCCACAGAGGTTAGTTCTCTTTTGTAGTCAAATGTCAGTAAAACTGACCACAAAAAGCAGTAAAAATGTTTCTCAAATATAAGCAACTTTTGTGCTGGACTTTAAAAACAGAGTGCATGACCCTTCAGAAAGAAAATGCATGTCATAGCTCTTAGAAACCCAAGTAGGGGAAATTAATTTAAGTGAAGTATTAATTAAACAAAAAAAAAAAGAAAAGCAAAGAGAAGAAAGAAAAAGAAAGTAACAGCTTAGATGCCAGGGTGACTATCTGTGTGCTGAGTTTCAGCTAATATAATTCTGGAAGATTGCATTACAAAGTCCTGAAATACGGATTTTATAATGGAAATGATAACAGCTTTAATTAGAATGTGGATCTGGCTATTGATGTAATACCCTTAAATAGATCAAATATTAATAAGCATTTGGTAGATTAAAAATATTTTCTAGTTTCACCTTTTGTACTGCTTGCTTAAAGAAACTTGAAGTGCATAATGGAAAGATGTCTTTCTAATTTTATGTGAATAGAGTAAATTGTGAACCTGAGGTTGAAATACAAGTATAACCTGTCCTACTCCTGAAAAATGTATCGGGTCCAAAGCTTTAGGTGATACCTTGTAATTGATATTGTAGTGGTTTAAGCCCAGCCGTAACTCAGGCAGTTGCGCTCTCACTCCCTCCACTTCCTTCCCTCCACTCCTGGAGGGATGGGGAGGAGAATCAAAAGAATGTGACCCCCACGGGTTGAGATAAGAACAGTCCAGTAACTGAGGTATAACACAAACCACTGCTGCTACCACCAATAATAATAATGATAACGGAAATAACAAGGGAAGAGAATACAACCGCTCACCACTCACTCACCAATACCCAACCCGACCCAGCAGTGATGTAACACTTCTGGGCCCCTACCCCCAGTTTTTAACATCCTGGGAAGGATGTGCCATGGTATGGAATACCTCTTTGGATAGTTTGGGTCAGGTGTCCTGTCTCTGCTTCATCCCTGTTTCCCCTCCTCCCTGGCAGAGCATGAGGCTCAGAATGTCCTTGGTCAGAGTAAACATTACTGAGCGTCAACTAAAAACATCGGTGTTATCAGCGCTGTTCCCAGGCTGAAAGTCAAAAGCACAGCACTGCCCCAGCTACTAAGAAGGAGAAAAAATGACTGCTACTGCTGAACCCAGGACAGATACTTAGAAGAAAATTGAAAATTAGCTACATTTTATGCCAATTCAATACCACAGGTTATTTAATACCAAGATATACCACATGAAAACTATTAGAAGATGGGTCCCTGGCACAAGATTGTCTCTGAAATAATACTGTAGGATATCAAATAGTTTCGCTCTCAGGTGCTGAGGAGACTTTTTTCCTTTCAGAGAACCAGAAATGATTACTTTTCCTCTGTGCTCCCCAGTGCCTCCTTCCATAATAGTTGAGCTGTCTTCTTATGCTCATTCATTCAGGTAAATCTGCCCCTGCATGACCCATGCTTAAGAGGTCCCAGGGCAATATGCAACTATCAAGGGGAAAGCCTGAGTCTCTTCTTTCCTGCCCCCAGACTGTTTATCCCAGGTGGCAGCATCCTCCCCATCCTGGGCAAACAAGTTGCCTCCCTCTGCTGTACACTCAGGAAAGGGCCGTATTTCATGCTGTGGGAGCAGGACCACTTACAGCCCCAGAGCAGTTTATCTGATGACACAGGAAAGTAGTGCAGTTCTGGAAATGGGAATGATCTCAGTATTGTGGCGAGAAGAGGGATTTGAATGCTGGCAGCAGGGAGAAGTAAGGAGGGGCGGAAGTCAACTTAACTGCTGTATTAAGTCTCCACTGCACACTAACAAAGCCTGCTGTAAATCACTGTTTTGAAGGACTGAGTGAATTGCAGTCACAAACAGGTTTTGTTCTGTTGGCAAAGTCATATACAGGAGTGGAAATAATTCTGCTCTAATAGACTGCAGCCTAGCCAAACATTTTATCAACAGAAAAGTGGTACATTCTCTGGGTTATTCATTAATAGCCATACTACTTGCATGCATTAACAGCCATAATGTTAACAAAGCAGCATGTCACCTTTTCTATTCATCTGGGGCTAAGATGTGGTATAAAGCATCAGGGAAAGAATTTTCTTTCTGCAATTTTATACACTGGTGACTTATAGAGAGTGTAGATGTTTTCAAAGCATTTTCTGCTGATACTAAGAATATATGTTGATATAAAGATCTACTATAGGGAACGGTGGAAGGGTAATGCATTTGCAAACACAGTATAAAGCAAATATCTTTCTAATTCCTGGAAATGACAGCTATGACAGATCCCGGTGTTTGTGTACTATGTACAGCACATGACTCAGATTTTATGACTTCGAACCTCACTTACTCAAGATGACAGCATCACTTAGATTTTTTCTGCATAATGATGTTCGCTGCTATTGCTCTTATGTTCCATGGCCAAAAAATGAATTTTGCTGCATCTTTCATCAATGGATGGGGGAACTGGAAGTGAACAGAGGATTCCTGAAGCCACCACTGTTGCTTTAAATTTAGGATTTATAGATTCCAAACTACTGTGAGATCTGAGCCATGTCAGCCAGAAATAACTTTTTACCTTCCTGGTGAATCAGCCACCTCAGACAAAGAAAGACTAGGCAGCTCAACGGAAAATCATGTATTTTCACATACAGACAGGTTGACATAAATGTCTCAAAACATCTATCAAAGCATTAAATTATTAAAAAGACTTCCTAGAGAGCCAGAGATGTCCATAATATCTTGTTATTAGTGCAAGAACCTATGAACACATTCTTCCCATACTTTGTGGTCATGAAATAATAGAAATTACAGCCTAGTGTCTCACAACAGCATTTTCATGCACAGGATGAAAGAATGAAGCCTTGAAAAACTCAGGAATAGTAACATGTAACCAAGAAATTTGGGCTCTGAGTTATATTTGATTAGATAATATAAGACAGTTAATCTGTTGGCAAGGTTTTGCCAACACAATACTGTGTAGGCAGGGTTTTCTGACTGTTGGAAATACACATTGTCTTACCCAGGAATTCCACCTGACTCAAGTTTGTTTGCGATATCCACGTCCCATGACCAGACATCAAACTGCCACTTCCGCAGGCCCAGCACTCCACACAGAACCGATCCCGAATGTATACCTATTCTCATGTCAATGTCATGCTTTGTTCTTGACCTAACATATCTGTTAAACAAAACAAGAAAGAAAAAAAGACCAGACTTATGAAAGTAGATGTCACGGTTTTTAATATCTTTTAGAAAATGGTATGATGAAAAATACAGTGTCAATTTGTTATTAAGAACAATTTAGTCTGTAAAATAAAGTTATAGATTTCTAGGTAACAAAGTACAGATTCTGATAAAATGATTAAAAGCCAGATTATCATTACGTGCTTAATTGCATACATGGTTCAGTGACATACATATTCTTTCTAGCAGAAAGGGAATGACAGGGAGAGGAAAGGATGTCTGAGTGAAAGGATTTCGTTGAACTCATTAAGTCCTTTAGCTTGAAATTACCCAAAAGCATTCAAAACCATTACAGAAACTATTATCATTAAACCTTCATATATTTTTATATTCTTTTGTAGTTTTTGGAATAATTTGCAATATTTCAAAAATGCTTCTTTATTGACTGAAATTTTCCAGCATTACTCTTTGTGAATTATTTTCTGCAGATTTGGCCAGAACACTGTTTGCTCTGTTACGATAATGTTGCCACTCTCTAATCAGTTTCTTCCTTTCTGTGTGATGTCAAAGACCATTTCACCTCTCCAAAGTAAACATGTGGGCATATCTGTTAACACTCTCAGAAAAGGGACGTTGCCACAGCACTGTTTTCAATTAGTATGTCTATTGATTATAAAGGGAATTTTACTGTGTGAAAATAGTACCTTCCTCTACCAATACGAACCACAGGCACTTGCACAGCCAGAGGCACTTTAGCAGTACTTTAGACCAAGGACTGCTTCTTCCACATCAGTATTGACTCATTCCAGCACATCACTGTGGGAACATCACAACTAAAATAATTGAGCTGTATCCATTGAGAGGACAAAGAGAGCACTTATCCAGTTTTGCCTGTGTGACAACAATTATTTTTAACAGCAATACAATAGAGCTAGTGTTCATTATTATTTGAATAGCATGCTCAAGACAGGAAATGTGTGTTGCTACTACTGGTCTACAACAAAGCTGCTGTTTCTCTGTAAAGAGTTCCAGTTCTACAGTCACTGAAGTCAACAGCAGCACAGCAAGATCAGACAACAGAGAAGGTAAAGAATAATCAGCTCTATTTCACAATTCTGAGGCTAACTACTATTGCCTTGGGTGCTTCAGTCATGATGCTGTCAGACCGTAGAGGAGAAAAGGGTAAAATGCTTGGCCTTTTATTGTTGCAATGGGACATCAGTTCGTGAGAAAAAAAACATGATAGTTTTAAAACAGAGAGGAACAAATACTATAAAAATGTGAGGAAATTAAAATAAGAAATTCAACTTTATAACCCTTTCCTGCATATTCAAAACCTTGGAGAAAAGCATGCACATGATAAGTCCCAATGCAGTCATTAGCCTACAAGATCTGTTCATCCTATCAGTAAGCTAACGTATTTCAGATATCTAAACAGATACTTAAAAGGTTAATCATAAAAGAATAAAGTTTTGAGAGGGGATTTATCTGCTAAACTATCTGGTATTATAAACTGAATTCATAGTTTTCATTTACAAATTTCTATATGGTTTTGTAAGCAAAAAAGCTTGAAAAAACATCAAAAAACCACCTGTCTCTGGATTCTGGAATGTAGAAACAACTCATCCACACTGAATTAGTGCCTTAAATGTCGTGAAAACAGCTGAGAGAAGTGAGAACACTGTAATTTGTAATATGTTTTAAAGATTTTAGATATAATACAAAAATATCTAAACTAACACTTACTTGGCTCTGGGCCCCTTACTACAAGAAACACTCAACGTGCTGGACTGGGTCCAGAAAAGGGCAATGAAACTGGTGCAGGGCCTGGAGCACAAGTCTTACGAGGAATAGCTGAGGGACCTGGGATTGTTTAGCCTGGAGAAGAGAAGGCTCAGGGGGAACCTTATAGCTCTCTACAACTGCCTGAAAGGAGTTTGTGAGGTAGGGTCAGTCTCTTCTCCCAGATAATGAGTGACAGGACAAGAGGAAATGGCCTCAAGTTGCAGCATGGGAGGTTTAGATTGGGTATTAGGGAAAAGTTCTTCAGTGAAAGGGTGGTCAGGCACTGGAACAGGCTGCTCAGCGCAGTGATAGAGTCACCGTCTCTGGAAGTGTTCAAAAACCATGTAGATGAAACCCACAGTCATATAGTTTAGTGGTGGTCTTGACAGTCCTGGGGTAATAGTTGGACTTGATCATCATAAAGGTCTTTTCCAACCTAGGTGGTTCTATGATTCCTTAGTAACTCTCAGAGGAATTATCACACAATTCCCACAGGACCATTACCCTAATCTGCTTTTTTTCTTTGTTCAGACTAGATTAATTATTTCTTGTTTTACCTGTTATTTCTTTATCTTGAAACAAAAGCTAAATGGATAGAGAGGAATAATTGGGCAAAAAAGCACAGATGGAATATAAAATATATTAATGTCTCAATGGCTCAATGGCTCAATGTCCAGCTGGAGGCCAGTAACGAGTGGTGTCCCTCAGGGATCGGTGTTGGGACCGGTCTTGT